>CM066239.1:10215706-10274885 GCA_033675125.1 Athetis lepigone
TATTCAATGTTAGTTTAATTATAGCAAACGTTTAAAAGTGTCAATATTTTGACTCATAATAGTAATTATTATATTATTTTTAAAGAGTCTAACTTTTTTAATAATTAAGCAAAAAGCTTCTAAAATTTTATATAAAAGATCTCTTTAAGAAGAGTTTCGTGAGGAAATCCAAAATGCTATGTTAAATAATATTTTTTTTTCCTTGGACAACTAACATACGGTTATCTGATCCCAACTAAGCAGAGCTTGTACTATGGTTAAAAAAAAAAACCTTGTTTTATCTATTTTTCATATATTATATTACTTTTTATTTAGGCAAGTAATAGCAATTAGTTTATCCATTCATTTACATGTAAAAAACAAGTTTTTTGTAGTTATTTATTTTATAAATAATGACAATTATCGGTAATTACCGGTTTTTATCGAAAATAAAACCGATATTTTTCATTTTATCGATTATCGGAATATTTCGATAATTGCATGCCCTACTGCGTAGCACTGGCAACCTGGATTTTATCTCAAACAAGGTTGCCAAAATAATGAACAAATTTGTAATATTTGAGAAAATATTCTCCATGGAATATTTTGTTGTATTTATAGAAATATACTTAAGTAATCACCAATTTATATGAGAAAGAATTTTGCATACTTTGTTGACATCTCATGCATATGAAGACATTGACATTGAGTTAATTATTTAAATGTAGTTTTGAAAAAAGGTATATTTTTCATTCTTTTTTTGAAGCATGTACTTAATCGTTAATTATTGGTGCTTGCTGATGTAACACACTGTAAACCCACCGTTACACTAAACATTATCTCGTCCTTGCAGAATTATCGAGCTTGTACTAATTGAAAAGTTCTATGAATACCCAGTCAATAAATTTATAATTAATTGTGTAGAAATACTTGTGGCGCAGCAAGTTTATTGGTACGCGCGGGTGTGAAGCGGGGGCGCGGGCAGCAGAGGGCGTCACGGTCAGAGGACGCGGCCTTGACACGCGCCGCGCAGCCTCCGGCGCGCTCCCCCCACCCCTGCTAAGTATCTTGCTTGGCCTGGCAGTCGGCGTAATAGGGAACTAAATTGAAATGTACTGAATTTGACATTATTGCTGACATTGCCTAGCAAGCAGCGCTATCTCGAACCGCACTGTTATGTTGGTCATCCAACCCGTGCGGTCAAACACAATTTTGAAGATATAAATGAAGGATGTACTTACCTCCTGCCTTAATGTATACACAGTAGGACTTACTGTATACTATGTTACATAAATAACTGTTAGCTTTTGCCATTACACAGTAAACTATTGTAAATGTACAGCGCTTTCCTAAAGTTATGAAAAAGCTTTTTGTAAGCCGTGAGTACTTACCTTATAATTTCATCTATACTAAATATTTAAAGAGGAAAACTTTGTTTGTTTGATTGTAATGAATAGGCTCAAAAACTACTGGACCGATTTAAAAAATTCTTTCACCATTTCGAAAGCTTCATTGTCCACGAGTAACATAGGCTACATAATATCACGCTACGTCCCACGGGAGCGAAGCAGTAACCAAAACCTAATGTAACGTGGGTGAAAACGCGAGAAACAGCTATTATTTGATATAATTAAATAATGATTTAAAAATAATTTACCTCTGCCTTGTTTGCTGATTATTTTTTTTTTAAATGAGGGATTATGTGTTTTATATTCAGACCTGCTACCTGCCCCGTCTTCGCACTGGTAAAATTATCGACTTTTCTCTGCTATAATATATGGATGTATTATACATATTAAACTTCCGGAGAAAGTATCTAAATAATAGTGAAAACCGTGTCAAAATTATTAGTTTACAAGCAAGTGGAGATACAGACGAAAACAGCGAACTTTGTTTAAAGAATAAAATATAATTATGATAAATTGATTGAATTTATCCACGTTTGAGGTTCCATTTTTCTGTCATCACAAACATGATATATTATAGCGGCTTGATTCTGGTATTCGTGGACAAAGCACTGAATATAATGAATTGGTGTTAAGCCTGTGTGTAAGTTTCAATTGTTTTTTGGTGAAAAGCTAAGTTAAAAGCATCATGACGTTTAAAGTAGACTGTTTTATTTCCTGTTCCAGAGTGTGCAAGAGACACGTTTGTCTAGCGCCGTCTCTTCCCACAGAAAGTAATATCGAAGTATGTAATCTGTGGTAATACTGCTAGGGCTTGTGGTAGCCCCCCTGGATATTTTGCATAAAATATATAGAGGTTTCTATTGGGTTTTCTACCATTAAGTTTCAGTTATATTTATTGTTGTTGGTAGATCCGAAGTTACAGTCAACGGATTTACGATTATAATTTACAATTAAATATTCATAAGTTACAATTAAACTCATTGTTAAAGTTAAAATAAATCTTGTTTATGTTGAAATAAATAAAATATCATCTTTCACTTCGATAAGAATATGTAATTGAGTCAGATACTCAAAAACATTCAATTCTTATTCATACAACACTGTTACTACCCTTTAAGTTTAAAAAAATATTAATAGTCGGATTCTTTTTTTTTAATGCAGTGATTTTTTGATTTATTTATTTGAAATTGACTTTTGATTATAAATATAGCTAAATTAAAAGTAACTAAAAACGAATTAATATCCAAAACTAAAATTAAATTATAAATAAAATAAAAAGAAAGATCTTTGATTTTTTTTTTTACTTTTATACTAAAATGATTATTTTATCTTATTGCTACCAATATGCAATGCAAATTAGCCATACGTAGATCGTTAACCTCAGATATTTTAAAATCAACACAATATTATTTTAAACTCTTAAAAACATTTGGAGTATTATCAATGGTGCTGATTTTCTTGTTCTTAAACTTAACTAAATTGAAGTTAAATGCATCTTTCTCTTTCCAATTCTTAAAGAAAAGGACAGAAGACAAATTATAGTTTAATCCTGTCAAATTAGACAGTGCCTGAAGAAAATTGACGTATATTTAGACGCCATGTTTATAAATTATCTATGGAGTGTCTAAATTTGACAGGACTTAACTAATATTTTATCTTCTGTCCTATTCTTAATTAAATGGAAAGCGATAGATGCACCGCTAGTTCGTGAATAAGAGAATCGGTAGCATTATCGAGCACGCAAATTTAATTAAAGCAATGGCCTTGTAGCTATAAATGTTAAAGTAACTGCAATATTTTTTTTTGAGAAAGAGGCTGACTTGTGAGCTTAATAAATTCTGTTATAAATAGTTGCTTCGACGAAACGATATCGTTGAAATTAAAACATTGTTCTGAAATCCTACGCCATATCCATTTTTACTGCGTTTTTAGTGTTTATTGTAGTGTTTACTCCATCTTTTTAAACATTCCTTCTAGATCCTTACTAAAGAACTACAATCGTGACCGAAAAGATAAAAAACTAACAAAATATTACATAATTAATTCTATTAACGAATTACTCCTCAGTGACACGTTCATAAAATTACTTCATTTACATCAATGGATTAACTACTAGATAACCGCGTCACAATTAAACCTTTGTTGTTTTTAACCGTCCCGATAACCTTGGCAGTGCTTACGAAGTTCAAGGTTGATATCGTCAGGTCACGTAATTGTTATAGATCGTAGTCAGACTACGGACCAAGTTGTTGTGAAATAGAACTAAAATAGTGAGTAGAATTCTCCACATTTAAGATTTTGGGGACGCATTTATACAAGCTTAATAATATAATAAAGGGTGATTTTCCAATATTCAGATATAATGAAGTATAACACTTGTACTGTGCCTGAAGATTACCTATTTGGACCTAAACGAAATAGTTTGTAAGTCATAAATCAGTCAATAGAGGACTGATTTATCGGGGGGCACGGTCGTGCCTCCGCCAAGACAAGCAAGCGAAGTGCAAGGGCACTACCTACCTTTTCTCGAAGTGTTTCGTCGAATTTTTGAACCCTCGTAGAGTTGGTTTCCGATGTATCAGATAGTTCATATTCACAAGATATGATGTCAATAATAGACTCATTAAATATACAAAGTCTCGATTGAATAGCTCTAATACTTTAGATTTTATTGATATCTAAAATACACCGATTTCGTCACTGACACACTGACACACTGACACACTGATGATCATCAAAATGTTTGGCTACTTCCTGAAGTGCTAGAATGCTGAAATTTGGTATGTAGTCTAAGTTTAGTATACAAGCCTAATACAACCTATAAAAAAAAACTTATAACTTTCGCCCTCCATCCCCTAAAATGGGGGGTTGGAAGTTTTGTGAAGAAACAAGTAAATCATCTTGACGGGCCTGTTGGTCTAGTGTTCAGTAACCCTGACTGCTAAGCCAGAGGTCGTGGGTTCGATTCCCACCCAGGACAAACTTTGTGTGATGAGCATAAATGTTTGTTCTGTGTCTGGGTGTTATTTATCTATAATATGTATGTACTTAAAATTATATAAGTATGTTTATCAGTTGTCTGATTACCATAACACAAGGTCTGCTTAGCTTGGGATCAGATGGCCGTGTGTAAGATGTCCTACCTAGGATATTTATTTATTTATCTAAGTAAAAATGCAAAGACAGAGAATGGGCTATGAAAAAAAGAAGAATATAATAAACACTAAAAAGACTGCCTTGCAACTTACAAAAAAACTGAAACCCCACCAAAAAAATATCATGTTAAATGTTGCCAAGACAACCACATAAGGAGTAACCAACATGAAGTAAGTAACGAAACAGTTCGTACTTACTTCAGAAACCAAATATTCGCATCACCTCCACGACGACGACGGTAGCAAAACTGCGAAGCCATAGATTTTTACTGATTTGTGAAGTTAAGGTCGGTAGATTTAGGCCGTGTAGATCCAGAAGCTTGGCTCTACATGAGATCTGATATATTTTTCACAGGGCAAACCTTTTGTGGTTGTCTTGGCAACATTTAACATTAAATGTTTTTGGTGGGATTATTAATAAGTGCCTACGCTTTACAGGTATATTATGTAGGTAAAATATTTTTGTTCAATAACTAAATAGGTTTTCTTTTCAATATTCTTCAAATTGTACTTGAAATTACTAAAACTTATTACAAAATGAAGATAATTTCGTTTTATAATGATGCGTTCACTGCTGAACAACAAAACCGAATATGATACGGTTAGTATGACACGTAAACGCAGAGAGTGCACAGTAACACAGTTATTTATTTACTTAATGTGACGAGAGCTAAGTATAATACACTTTTATTGAAACTCAGAAGAACATAAAATGTTTTCCAAATGCAGCTTCGTATAGTACGAGTTTTGGCCGAATTTAATATTAATATTGTTGATGGGTGCTTCGAACGATACTCTTTTTAAGCTAATTTGGTACAGTCAGAATAATAAACCTTTTGATTCTCACCGCACAAAATTATTTGCTTAACTTTATTTTGAACTGCGAGATTGATCAGGTATTTTATTCTGACCGTAAAATTTCTATTTTATATAAAAGGATAAATAGACAATAAATAAGTTTTTAAAAACATACAAATTATATAGTAATTTTCTTGCTGACTGTATTATTTTTTGCAAATCTGTTAACCGGGATCAAAATTTGTTGGAGGTTTCTATTGTATTCCTGGCCGTCTCCCATATGTCAAATTATTAAAATGTAAAAAAAATGTTGTTGTTCTTGACTACTGATGTTTGGTTGCTTGTCTTATGTGAAATAAACACTGCATATTTTAAAATAAAATAAAAACATGAAAACACTAAGACTATTTACGAGAAGGTTACTCAAAGTTTCCGCCCTGAATAATGTTTAAATATTTTTTGTTCTATCAAGAGCGCGCAACTTTTTTTTTCTTTTTTACGAATATTCATTGACGGGCCTTGATTCCTAGGTTTTAATTAACATTGAGTAGGAGACGTCCGCCTTGAAAGGGTTTTAGAAAACTTTCTTTTGTAAGGGGGTAGAACGGAGAGTGAAAATTTGTATAGAGATGAGATATATTATTTCTGGCCATAGTAGTGTAGAAACTAGTTTTCATTCGCAATGAACTGTTTTAATTAGTTTGAATACATCTCTTGCGGTTAAAATTGGAAGAAAATCGGGTTGAAATTGGAAGAAAACTAGGAGAAATTCGAATGAAAATCGGGGGAAATTCAGATGAAAACGGGAGAAAATCGGGGGAAAATCGGACTAATTTCCATTTCAGCGTACAGCCGCGGCACTACTGGAACTAGGAACGTGACATTTTGCGCTTTCTTTTATGATGTATGTAGGTGAGCACTACGAAATGATTTTTACAATTTCAACCCGCAATATTTGTTTGTACAAAAAATCTTATTTACCAGGCTGATCAACTTGATATTTGGCACGGATACATTTTCAAACTACCCTTCGCTGCCCTTTTACCGGGATAAAAAAGGGAGGTCTCCCAAGTCCTGGTTTTGAGGTAAGTATATTGTCAGATTTCATGGTTCCAAACTAAAAAAAATCATGAAATAAAAAAAAATGCAAAGCAGTTTGTATCTTTGATACTAGTTTCGCGATGGTGATTTGTTAAAAAAACGTTTGGTTTTATTTATAGCAATTTTATTCATTTAAGAGTTGTTTTTCAATTTTGGCGAAGCAGCGTGTTTGCAACTTTTTATTGATTCATATAATGAAATTGTAGAATACGTGAAAGGTATATTTACGCTGTGCAGAATTGAATCATGCATACCATTCCTATATGGTCCAATATCGAGGATGCATGGGATATTTCTATTATAATTAAGTATTCTATCTTTTCTTAATACAATGCATATTCAACTATGTTTTTTAGGGTCCCGTACCTCTAAAGGTAAAAACGGAACCCTTATAGAATCACTTTGTAGTCCGTCCGTTCGTCCGTCTGTCAAGACCCTTTTTCTCAGAAACGCGTCAAGATATCAAGCTAAACAAGGGAATCAAAACCTCCGATAGGTTTACTTTACTTTCCATTGACCTAGAATAATGAATTTTGGCAAGAAGCAATGTCATGTAGCACAAGTAAAGGAAAAACTCCGAAAACCGTAAACTAATAGTGATTTTTCAAAAAAAATTAAAAAATACGGAACCCTCGTTGCGCGAGTCCGACTAGCTCGCACTTGCTCTGCTTTTCTTTTCAAAGTTCATCGAGCTAATGTGATTAATCATATTATCATGTACTTAAAATATTGCATTGTTGCTATTGTTCAGATATGTATTATATGTTCTAATTGAAATTAATAATTCGACTTTCATTATCTCCAAAGTAAAGCCTCTACTTGAAATCGAATCTATTCTACACCAACATTCATTATCTTATCTAAAGATATTCTGTCTTAAACTTAAGCCCAGAAGGTTAAGATACTAGTAATGTCTACCACATTACTGGTATCTTTCTTAACCTTCTGAATATTATTTCTACTTAGGCTGTTACTCGGAGCTTTTTTAAGCAGTTAACGAAAAGGGTGGTTGAATCCTAGCATGATCCAAGTGCTAGCTTTAATCTTGACGACAGGCTAAGCATTGCTATCGAACGTGGCCATGTCATCAGCCTAGTCGTTGCTTGCGTTGCGTTGGTTAGCAATTTAATTAGTAATATACATATTAGCATTGTAAATAACAATTGGTTTAAATAAACTTTGTTTACTTTCTGTAAATTATTTACATTACACCTTAGTGAAAGAAAAACGAAAGTGGGAGTTTTTATAGTGTTTTGTAAGTTTTGCTACTCTATGGAACTGTGCGTGGGCGATTATGCGAGCGAGAGGCTATTAATATCGTCCCGCATGTTCAAAAACATTGCTGTTTTCAGGATGTTAATGGGACTTCATTGCCATCACAACAGTTGTACGTAGTTTGCAGGCCGATAATAGGCACACTAAGATGTTTCCATAAAGTGGTGTCCTCTCAATACTCTCAAAGTGAACTGTTACTATTTTTGACTACGGTCTAATTTTTTATAGATAGTAACGAGAGATTATTAATTTATTTTCTAGAGCTTTTACGAAGATTGATTTAGTGATATGAAATTACAGCTTGAAGTTAGTAAAGATTAGGTATACTTTTGTAATCCTACTGAGATTTATAAATCGATAAAATATTATTGATTTCAGACCTTAGACGTTTATATCGCATGAACTTTTGTGGTCGGGTGCAGGTTTCAGAGCAAGAGATAAGCTTAATTAATTTAGCTTAGCTTACATTACCGGCACAGTTTTTCATTCTTAAGTTCAGACTGCTAACTATTTACATTTATATATAACTAAGCTATTTGGAATAAAAAGCTGCGTCAGCTATGCGGACTCAGATAAACATAATTAGCTTAGTTTTCGGACTGTAACCTGAATATGCCCTGAGTTGAGCTTACCCAAGCGCTAAACAAGATCAGAAACTTTTAATTACAGATTTTCTCATAAGGAAGGTGTAGATAAACACTTTACACTCTATACCTTGTTGAAATTGGAATCTTGAACTAGTTATTTTTTTAACTTGTAAATGACGAATTCATGCCAGGGTAGCGGATAGTTCTAATAGTTACCGTGGCCCCGGAACATTAAGATCAACCGAAGGAACATTGGCAGGTTTTGCTCGGAAAAAGTCTGACACGCTTTCCCGCCCCGCCCAGGGCGGGAGAAGTCAATTGATGATTTTCCACCAAAATCAAAGAATTATTACGAGTTCCAAAGATTCTAAATAGTGTTCTTTGAATTTGTTTCTGAATTCCCCAGTTATTTTTAATTTTGTTTATTTGATTCATCAACAATAAAAAATACATTCAGACTACGTTACAAGACAAAATAAATTGAAGTACAACATGCACAAAATGTCATGACTTTCATAGGGGATATCAGTACACTTCACTACATACAAACAAGTATTTAATTATATATACGGTTGACATTGAAAAACTCATCTTATTTATTTATAAGACAACAACTTTAGTGTTGTGCTGAGTGTAGCTGTTCTGTTGTTACATGTCGGTTCGCAGTTATTTATTAATTCCATTTTCACTTATGTATGCTGATTATGTGGCAGTAGCCTTGGATTTCTATTGCCGTATCCAAATATGCTTAATTAGGATTGGCGGAAGTATTAATGCAGATTGGCAAGAGTAGTGAGACTAAGGTTTAATTTGTAAACAATTCCTTTTTAGTTTTAGTATGACTTTCGGTTACAAAATTCAATTAAAGGATGTGAAATATAGTAGGTACGTACTAAATAATCTATTGATTTAAACATTACTCCTCTTCTCTCTGTTCCTAATCGCTTTTGTTATTGAGTGCAAATTTTAAATCACTTGATTAGAAAAAGTCTGCAGAAATTAACAACAAAAGTGTCAACTTTTGTGATTGATTAATTCAAAATTTACTACGCGGAAAACTGTGATTCTAGTTAGTGAAAATAAACTTGGGTTTACTTGTATCACCAACTTGTAAGAAGAAGAAATACAAAGCATGTTATATTATTTTGCAGTAAGTGTCATTAAATTAGTGCATTGAGGGCGCGGGCATTGATTGAAAGAAATTCAGATTTAAACCAATATTATTAAGGACATTAGGTATTTTGGTCCAGAAAAAAAATTGCGCGGCCATACCCAAAATTATTCTAAACGGTTAGGTCACATACCTTAAATACTACTATGAATTCTCGTATCGTATCTAACTGGATCATCAGTGGTCACTCAACTTACAAAGCACTAAGAAATTACTACTAAAAAGCAGTTAAAGGGTTATGATATGTGTGACCTAGAATTTGGGAATAATTCTAGATCTGGTCACGCATGTTTTTTTAGACCAACAATGTATGAAAATTGCCGGGTGTCCTTTCCATGGGCATACAAAAACCCTAAGTGTTTTCTTTTTTGGGTAACAAACAGACAGTACTTCAGCAAATATAATACTTTGTAAATTTTCTGTCTGAAATAACGTTGCATCTATCGGTATTAAAATGTAGATAAGCATCCATGTTTTGGCATGTTATAAATCAGACAAATGGACAAAAAAATAAAAATAGGGTGAGTGTTTCATTGTCTCAAGTATGCGAGCAAGTAATCGTTTTCATTAGCTTAACGAACTGACGAGAGCGGAGAGAGCCCGCCGATGGGAGCGTGTAAAGCGTGGTGCGTGGCGCGCCGGATACGGGTTCCCGTTGGAGCGCGCGGGCGGCGCGGGGCGCGGGCACGGGAATGCATTGGGACGTTGACTGTCTGGGCCCTGCCTGCGTTATCTGCAGTTGCCCTTTCGTACGATGCACCGTAACCCTCCTTCCACCCTTACTGTGGGGGCCACCAGACTACTGCAGCCCCCTCTATTCTAGAATTCGCTATTGACCTGAAATAAGAAAGTAAACATGTTTTGGTGAGGTTAATGAACTTTATTCGATTAGATACTTACCTACGAATTAATCTTGGCAGCGATGCGATACTAAGAGCTTAATTACATTTGTGTTTCGTTGTAATTATTATTGTCAGTAACTACATTTTTGAAGATTTTTTCTCCAACCTGTAAGTATTCACTTGAAATATGCAAAATTCCACAAATCACCATGGAGAGGTTAATGATTTGATAACACATTATGTAGGTAGTACACAGTGAACATTGGAAGTTATAATTTAATTGTAAGTGTCACGAGCTAGGCAGTGGTCGCTCGCAGGAGTCGAGGCCGCGTGATAACGATAGCAATAAGTAATGGCTGACAAGCCTTGAACCTGCAGTGTAAGGACCTTCACAATGTCTCGTTCATTGTTTATTGAGCATTGTTATACCAGTTTATTTGAATACAGTTGTTTCGATTGTTCTTAGATATACTAGTTACACTAGTTAGTACTTCACTATGGTCATCGTAGTACTTATGTCAATGTGGTAAATTTGCTCTGATTTTAAATTCTGCTTATTCAATGATTGAGTTATTTTCTAATAAGTACATCAAATCTTTGTTGGACTACGTTAGATACACTCAAATTCACGACTTGCACTGTGAATTTTACCTCAAGGTTAAAAAAATACGCTAAGAACAAACGTTTCGAGAAATTGGTTACCGAATCTAATATGTTCACCGTTTTATTTATAAGCATGAGTCGCAATTAACAGTGACAGCTCTAGTTTCTTATAATAAAACGAATTGGTATACTTAAGAATTTTCTGTTATTTAGGGATCATTAGTGTTGAATTAGTTTTTAATAATTAAGCAAAGTCTGAAGTCAATCTGTTTGCGTATCTATCTCAAAATAAGTTACAGAATAATGTACAATAAATTACTCGTAAAGAAGCTCTTTCTCATCACTTTTGCGTTATGCAGTGTAAAAGAAAATCGACCTGCTTTCGAGATAAAACCAACCTGTATCAAATTAATTTTGAAGGTGTTCCATCAGCGCCTCTCTAGGAGCTCTGTTCCTGACGCACTCCACCAACAAGTGATGAACGTGTTTCACCGTATGACAAAGTGGTACAATCCGGTATTTGACACCATCATCAATTGACGTACTTTTTATAAGCTGTCAAAACGCAATTCTCCAATAGACTTTGTATGCCAATACCTGCTTGTGACGTCACAAGCTAGCAACCCTATTGACTAACTATTTATTGATTTTAAAGCAATTGAAAATCCAATTTTACAGTAAATTAAAAACAAATCCGATGCTTAGGACTAATAAAAAGATAGGTTTTATAAAAAATATGTCTTAGATTTATCGGTTAATAGTGTCAAATACCGTATTGTCACATAGTTATCCCCATGTCGAAACTTATTAAAACTTTCTATTAAGCTTAGTATCGGCAAAGCAAGGAATATGACATTGCAATGTCTTATACCAAACTCCCTTTTCTTATGTCCTTTTAAAAGCACAATATTGAATTGCTTAATAATAGGGGTTAAGTATGAAGTTAAAAATCAAAATTATTTATTTAAATAATTTTTAACAAATTTATTTAATCAAAATAGTTACCATTATTTTCTATATTGCTGCTATCTAATAGGAAAGTCATATATGCCTTTGCGATAGAACTGAGGGTCTAGACTGCACAAACTGTGTGAAAGCATTTTGTGCCTCCTGGGAAATCACGAAAAAATGGTAGTCCGTTGGAGCAAGGTCTGGCGAATACGGAGGATGACGAATAGTTTCTAACTGTAGTTCCTGAAGGGTCCAAACGGTTTCTCGTGCTGTATGAGGTCTCGCGTTATCATTGAGCAATAATGGGGAAGATCGATTCATGAGTCGGGGCTGTTTTACTGCTAGTTTTGCCAACATTGTTTGGAGTTCGGCACAATCTGCCGTTATTGCATGATCAGATCGGAGAAAACTATAGCGAATAAAACCATGCGGAGACCACCCAACAGTTACCATTACCTTTTTATTGTTAAGTTTTGCTTTAAGACACAGTTGTGGCGTTTGACCTGGGGTCAGCCATTGCATTTTTTTTACGTTTATCATAAAGAATCCACTTTTCATAACATGTCACAATTCGATCCAATATCCCTTCATTTCTGTACCGATTCAACAAGGCAACACAAGTTTCAACACGCGTTTCTTTCTGCAGATTAGACGAATCATGAAGGACCCACTTTTGGTTTTTTTTTATTTTATTTATTTGACGCAAATGAGTCAATATTGTGGGTAAGGTAACGTCAAACCATGCAGCTTAATTTCTGGGAAGTTTGACAAGGATCGGCTTCCAGTATCTTTCTTAATTCATCGTTATTCACCTGTGTGGGCGGTCTTCCTCGTGGCTCGTTCTTCAAATCGAAGTTTCCATCACGAAATCGTTTAAACCAAAAAATTTTTTTTTCTTCTTTTGGTGAGTGGGAAATCATCCAATGACTGCTCCCGTCCTGGGTGCGACGGGAGGGCGTGTCAGACTCTTACTGACTAAAACCCACTCATGTTCCTTCGATTGCCCTTTATGTTCCGAGGTCACGGTAACTATTATAAACATTCCGCAACCCGGCCGCGTTACTTCCGCGTCGGAACTCGTATTCCATATTCACTCGAATTTTCGCAGTATCCATCTTTCTTGTCTAAGTTGAATAACATAAACAATTGAAAGTCAATATTTAAATATTTCACATTTTTTAAAAGAAGAATTTTATAGAAACCATGTGAAAAAAGTTTTATTCGAAAACCTCAAATCATGAAGATTCAATGTCAATTCAAAGAACCTTTAAAACGGCAATTTCATACTTTAACCCCTAATATGTATTGACCATGTATAGAGTTAATATTGATCATTGTGATTAGTTAATATTATAGCGCAATATTGTTGCAGGTCTAGGGTTCGCCTTACAATAATAATAATAATAAACCCGCAGGGCAGCTTGTGGCGAGCTGTCGGGCAGTAGCGACCCCGTGGACCTGACCTCCTGGGAGACCCTTTGTTCTTCATCTCTGGCTTGCCTTAACTGGCCGGCCAGAGTGAGCACTGACGAGGAACAAGGCTCCCACCTCACTCTTGCCTTAATTGGCTGGTTTGAGTGGAGATTCGCAAGAGCAAATTTGCTCGGGGGAAGGAAGTATTCCAGTAAGATGCTGGTAGGGATCTTGACCGTACTTCCGGGATTGTCCTGATAGCCGTGGAATACCTCTCCACTCCTCCAGCACCTCGATATATGTTGCCCCCTTGTCGCTACGTCACTATGTGCTAGCGGCCGTTTTCGGGGGCCCATTTACTGAGTGTGCAAGTCACCCCCTGCCTTTTTATCCGTGTATACAAGCATTGGTTAGGCAGGGGCCATAGTCTTTCAATAGTTTTAGGTAGCAAATCCACCTTAACAACCCAAACCCATAGCCCTATATTTTTAATTTTCATGACCATCAATAGTCCTTCACCAACCGGGGATTGTCTTTAGGTGCACTTACATAGTGCATATGGAGATAATCGTCGGTTGGTGTCCCATTACATAATAATATAAAGTCTTGACCAAGGGGCCTCTGCGAGTTGGCTTTGGCCCCTCGCACGCCTTCCAAAGGTCCGGGACCCCAGGGTCCCGAGTAATTCAAACGAATTTAAAATAATAATAATAAAAATCATTTATTTCGGAAAAATTCCATATGTCACATATTAAATTCAAAAACAATTATAAAAATAAAAAATAAAAATAAATAATGATAATAAATAATAATAATAAGATAAAAATTAAATAAATACGAAACGGCAAGACTTTACGAGCCAGGGGAGCTAGCTACTTAACTGCATGCAGTCGTATCCAGCGCCCCAGGATCGGAGAGTCCCACCGGTCAGCCATCGTCCTCAAAATGATGTTGGGGCTGTCGCGTACACGGCGCAGTAAGGAGGCGCACCTTTTCCGTATGATTGTGGAAAAACTGTCCACACGCGCGTCCGCAAACATTCCAGACGCGCTACAAAAACGCGGCAGCCCCACCAGCACCCGGAACGCGTTATTATATTGAATACGCAGGTCGCTATATGCCCGCTGCGTAAAGTTCACCCACAGGCTGCACGTGTAAAAAGACTGGCAGAATGCTTTAAAAAGCGTGACCTTGACGTGAGTAGTACACCGTGCAAACCTGCGGGCCAACATATTACACCGGACTGAAAGCGACCTGCGTTCCCGGTCAACATCCAGGTTATCCTTCATGTCCTCTGAGACCCAGTGGCCCAAATACTTGACTTTAGCGGCTCTGTTCAGTGGCGTGCCACATAGCAATATTGGTGGAACAGTAGAACAACTATTACTATCGGCTTTAAAAACCATGTACTCGCTCTTCAGTACATTGTATTTGAGCCCATGAGTCTCAGCATAGGACTCACATATACCAATCAAACGCCTCAGTGCTCTGATTGAGGGACTCAGCAGCACCATATCATCTGCATAACTTATGTTATTTACACAAATACCATCTATATGACATCCGATTCCAGTACTGCTGAGCCTCTCAATCAGATTATTCATGTACAGGTTAAAGAGCGCCGGCGAGGTCAAACCACCCTGCCTCACACCGCACTCCAACCTGTACTCATCCGAATGCGAGTCGGCCCACCTCACACGATTCCGCTGATTCCCGTACCAGTACTTAAAAATACCTGTTACCTCTGACGGTAAGCTTGTATCGTGCTTCAGCTTATCCCACAAAACATTATATGACACAAGGTCAAAAGCTTTGGAAAGGTCAAGGTAACAGGCATAAACAGGTGTTTTCCTTGCTGTATAGTACTGCACAGTTTGCTTGAGGCAGAGGATAGCAGTTTCAGTTGATAAGTGGGGCCTAAAGCCAAATTGAGCGTCGTTAATTTTTAGGTGCTTATCCAACTGGCCTCTAAGCAAACTGTCCAGAACTTTAGCAATTACAGTCGCCAGCGAAATAGGCCTATAATTTGACAACACTGACAAGTCACCGGTTTTATTTTTAACAATAGGCACAACAATTGTACGCATTAATTTTTCAGGCAAATAGCAATGACCTACACATAAACTTAAAAACATGGACAGCACTCTAGGCAGGTGTACTCCCGCATATTGTTTATTGATCTGCTAAGGCCACCCTTAGTCAACCACCAAGCCTACCAGTCGTTAGTTTGAAATTTGAACTAGGGAATTCGCACGCCATTTTCACAATTAATTTTTAGACTTTAACCTTCAGTGTTTGTAAAATTTTCTTGTATTTTAGTTACGAGTGTGCTAAAAAACGTGGTACGACACGCGTGAGCATTTTACCATAGCATTTTAGACTCCATAAGGCCTTCGGCCCAGGCTCCAATAATGACAACGTGAGTTCACTAATTTCACAATGTACGATTACGAGTATAATCGTGTGATATAATTTTTCTGTACTGAATCAACTTGCCTCTTACGAGATAGAAAACTCTTCTGAACTCGATTCAAATAAAAATGTCTTCTGAATATTTTAAAGTTTTATTAATAGAATGAGTAAACGTCTTCATGATTAAAACATATCGATCAACAGACAGGTACTGAAATGTAATAAGATATCCACCCTAAGGGCTCAATGGCCCACGCTGTCAACTTTAACGTTCATTGCTCCGTTTTAATACAAGACGTCCTTCAAAGTAGTCAGAAATTAGAAAATACTTATATGTATTAAAAATTGAAATTCGAAGCGAAATCGTGCAATCTTTAGCTTTTTTTTCTACAACTTTAATGCACCTCTTTAAACTTGAAGAGGTCTTAAGGTTTTCGAGGCGGGTAAACCTTTATTGCGGTTTTGACTCAATACATTTTAATTTAGTAGAAAGTAAATTCTGTAAATAAAGGGTTATATTATAGCGAAGTGGTTTTACTTAGGTTAGTGTCTTCTATTGTTTCCAGTTAGAGTTAATGAACAATACTTGTTAAAGATTCAACGCATCACGATTTTTGCATCATCAACATCACTTTGTGACTATATTTATACCCGACTGCCGAAAGGAGGGTTATGTTTTTCGAGCGTATGTATGTATGTATGAATGTCTCATCCTATGGCAAGCTCCACAGCCTAAACCATTGAATTCGTCTCAGTTGTGGAAGTGACATAGGGTATTTCAATTTGAAAAAATAAAGAAATAAAAAATATAATTTAATAATCAAAAACCCAACTGTAATTTCGGAAGTCGGTGGCAATTACATGAAACAGAAACAAAGCCACTTTCGATATTGCAGTTGGGTTTTTTGATTATTTAATAATATTTTTTTTAATAAGTGGTATCCGAATTATTCCGAATCAGGGCTTAAACCACTTAAACCTTGGTTTATATAATTTTACGTGCGGTTGCATTCATTTCTGTCAATAGTCAAACTTTGGTAAGGGATTAGGCACTGAGGGCCGAGCGACCTTGGAGATCGTGTCCTCGGGCCGTGTCAACGACAGCAAAGACTTCGGCCTCGGCGTGTACTGAATACCACCCGCCCTCACCCCCACCACCCGGCCACCACACCCGTGCCTGCCCACAACCGATTTCCAAAAATTTCATGAACACAAATATTGTTATTCTTTTGTTACAGTTCAGTCAGACCTATTCTAAAAATACATAATAACATCGTAGTTCTATTCCATAAATGATTGTTCGGGATAGGCACCCTAAAACCATTATAGTAATCAAGTTATTACTATAGTCTACCCAAGAGCAATTGATTTTTATTAAATATACATTTTCATCGATTGATTTTCCTTTGTTTTTAATTTTAGATTATATCGCAATCAACCTTGAATTAACCCTTCTCGCTTCACTATTTAGTTATACCCAAAGCTCCACATAGCCTATTTGTTCGAGATTTGTGCGTGAGATATGGCATTTTATGAAATAATAGGGCAATGTTTATTTACAAAGTGGTAATATAGTTTAGGTAGTGATGCAGGGTCGAGTGCGATGGCCGGGGGTAGAGAATCCGAGGGCGACGACTGGCACCCAGAGCCCGACATTGAGGTACCCTCACGAGGGCATTCCTCCGCTGCACTCCTCAAGGTTTCAAAGCTTAAAATATATTAAAATATTTGAACAGATCACCCAAAATAACTGTACTGAATTATTGGTGCATCAAAATGAATTGTTTGTCATCGCTAATTACGTACGGGAATCTTGTGTTTTAGAAAAACTTTTCTGTGAAAGTTGTTTTGTTTTATTTTTGAGTGACAAGGAAATATAGTGTTGATGTTTACGTAGCGGCCAATTAAATATTAAACTGGATCATCCCGTCTGAAAAATATGTATTGTATTGTGAAGGGGTGGAGTCGAGTAAATTAGTGCAATGGACCTGTTATGTCTGGGAGAAGTCCCGACGTTGCATATTGATCGGGGAGACCGCGACGCCGGCGGCAGGCTGCATTCACACCGATACACTATGCAGGCTCTGCACAATTAAAACATTCTTTAAGTTAATCATTACCTTGTCACAACAATAATTGTATTGTTAAATAGGTGACCAAGTGCAGGAAAAATATTTAATTAGATAAATTAATAAAATGTTTTTTTAACAGTACAAACCGATAGTATGACGTGCTTCGTTGACATATCCTGAAAAAATATTAAAAGAAATATTCCAGTTTTTTTTTTGTTTATAACAAAGTCGATGTCTAAGCGATGCTGTCACCGAGGTTTGGAATTAAATTAATAAAGTAATTTATCATAAGAAAAATTACAAATTATTTCACTTATACCTATAATGAAATGAAATGCGACAGAAGCTGGGCCTGGCTACTAGTAATAGATAAAATAAGAAATAAAAAAATGCTCATCTTACGGGACTTTCTGTCGGACCGCACCTTCCGCTATCGCATTGAGGGGGCGCTCTCGTCCCCTCACCCCATACGCGCCGGAGTTCCGCAAGGCTCCGTGCTGTCCCCCCTCATCTTCACGCTATTCACCAGCGACATCCCGAAAAGTAAGAAGGCCCAGTTAGCTCTCTTCGCAGACGACACGGCCATCTACTACACCGGCAGAAGTGAGGATGCCATCGCCCGTACCCTCCAAACTTCCGCAAACGCACTAGGCGCTTGGTTCCGGAAGTGGAGAATCGAGGTCAACCCAGATAAGAGTCAAGCGATTCTCTTCTCGAGTCCGCACTCTCGTCCCCCCGATCCCCCCAGACCGATCACCATGTACGGCAAACCGATCCCTTGGGAGAAGAAAGCCAAATACTTGGGTGTGATCCTAGACCGGAAGTTGAGCTTCAGAGAGCACATAAAAACGGTGCGCTCGCGCGCCTTTTTCGCTCTCAACCGGCTCTACTGCATCCTGAATGCACGCAGCAAGTTGTCACTTCGGTGCAAACTGCGCGTGTACACAGCGTGCATCCGTCCCATCATGACTTACGCTTGTGCCGTCTTCGCACACGTAAAGCCATCCCGAATCCACACGCTACAGACACTCCAGAACCGCTTCTTGCGAAGAATAACGGGTGCCCCGTTCTACGTTCGCAACGAGTTCCTACATCTCGATCTCCGAATCCCAACCGTAGCCCAGTTCATGAAACGCATTACCAAGCGTTTCCTCGACTCCGCTGAAAAGCACCCCAACCCTCTAGTCGTATCAGCCGCCCGATACAGACCCCTGCAAATCAGCAGGATTCGCCGGCCGAGGCACACGCTCGCCACCCCCGACGACCCCATAACTGTCCTCCAGGAAAGTAGTAGGGCCACCAGTACGTTACGAACACACAGACACAGACCGCCGTCATTCCGCCCTCGCCGCCGAGGGCCGTCGCGACGTCCCAGTCAATGCCCGCCCCGTCCCTTGCTAAACGAGCCAGCCCGCGTCGCTGTGCCAGTAGCTTTAAATACGCCCCTAAATAATAATCAAAGTTCGATCCAGCCTGTCCCTTTGCTGCCCTCCAACGACGCCCTAAGCCGAGGTCCGTACCCCACAGGGGGTGCCCTTAGCGCAGTCGTTGTAGAATAAGTTTTGCCCTGGCTGGAGGCCTAGAGTCACTCTTGGCAGCCACAGGATTGTCCGGTTAAGCAGTAAACAGCCTTAGCGAGCTGAACTGCAAGATGCCCTAGTCAAAAAAAAAAAAAAAAAAAATGGTTGCCTGTAAAGTCGGTTTTACGGGCGAAGATTTTACGTGACAACGTCTTTTACCGATCATAGTTGAGTGGGAGAGAGACGCAAGGCATTCGGCGGGCCTCTCTCTCGTTCGGTGACTCATCGTAACGTTACCGAGCGTTACACTTTTTCATAAGTGACTCCCAGCCGCAACCTAATTTAAGACGTTGTCACGTCAAAATCTTTAAACTTGTGTGATTACAACGTTTCTTGTAACAGTGTTTATCTCCAAAGTTGACACGTTTAACTACACGTGGACGCGGGCGTCTCGGTAATGCATCTAGCCTTGATATTGCTTTGTCTTTGGCACATAATAGCGTAAAGATAAGATAATTCGTTTTATTTATCTACATTCCAAATCTTTTTTTAGTAATATCTTGATAATGGGTTGCGGAGGTTAGACAGAGGTCTCTTCATGGTAAAGTTTTCTAGGAAATTCTTAGAATTAGGCGTTTGTCCAGCGTGAAAGCTGTGTAACCGCCCTACAGTAGGAAATAGTAGTAGAGTAAACTTCAGTAGGCGGCCCTGGCACCTCTGACCTTTAATATGGCCGACTGTCTATGGTTTGTCGACTACAGACCAGTTGAGTGAACCACAACTATACCACATTTTAAACAACAAAATGACAGTGATCATAAGTGTAAGGTCTAGGTCTTGTCAATCTCGCGTGACCGAAACATGACACCCGACAATCCGGTATTTGACACCATCATCAATTGACGTACTTTTTATGAGCGGTCAAAACGCAATTCTCCTATAGACTTTGTATGCCAAGACCAGCTTGTGACGTCACAAGCTAGCAACCCTATTGACTAACTATTTATTGATTTTAAAGCAATTAAAAATCCAATTTTACAGTAAATTAAAAACAAATCCGATGCTTAGGACTAATAAAAAGATAGGTTTTATAAAAAATATGTCTTAGATTTATCGGTTAATAGTGTCAAATACCGTTAAGACAGCTTACTTGTCATTTTGACATTTGGCCAGAGCAGAGGCTATAGACCAGCGGCATGGTCGACTAGGTAGTATAGTATAAGATTGTAAAATGTATGGGATTGGCATAAGCTAACGATAAGTAATTTGACATCCCCATATATTACTTAATGATTCTACAATGCAACTTAGTCTAAAGATATAGAAGCAGAGTAAAACAACGTAGAGGCAGCGGAAGTCCAAAAGGCGCAAGATAACTTAAGTTGAGAAAGATTAATGTTGAGCTGCTTCCCAATAGACTGAAAATCGAAAATTTATTCATTAAAAAACCGAAGAAGATGCTTTTGTTTGAGAAAATTATGAACTTTTGTTGTAGGATTTAATAAATCTTCCCATTAAAACTTAAAAGTGTAAAAGTAAAAAGTTGTTTTAATTAGCGCACATGTCTAGATGCGCCGTGAGAGGAGTGCATTGTATATGTCACCGGAAAATAACAAGATCCGTAAGTTTATCAATCTACTAGGAAGTTTACAAACTTTCGTAAGATTCTAAACGGGAGATAAATTGTAATATTTTACGTCCACATTATCGTAAATTTATCAATTTCCGACGTCATACGGTAAATTTATAAACTAACGGATATCTATTCGTAAGATTTTAAATGGTTCGACCAATCACAGAAACTCTTTTAAATATACACATCTTTGAAATACGTAAAATAATACACTGCTCTCTGATTGGTCAATGTTCATAGTGGCAATGCTTGTGTCCAAAGACTGGTATAATCAGACTTGACAAACTATAAATTGGAAGCAACAATGCCTGGTTCCTCTCTGACACGGATGTAGTGAGTTGAGTTTTCTTTGAGCTGCAACACAGTTCAACATTTAAAACTAATAAAAACGCACAAGCAAACTGGTTTATTTATGTTCCGTTGCGAATAATGGCGGCCGCGAGGAAGGAGAAGTGACACGTGAGTTGACAGTCAACCAATCATATCGCGCGTCGCGTTTGGTTACTGCTTACTTATTATTTTACGAGTAAGTTCAGTAAGTTTATCAATTTACGAAAATGTGGACGTAAAATATTACAATTTATCTCCCGTTTAAAATTTTGCGAAAGTTTATAAACTTCCTAGTAGATTGATAAACTTACGGATTTTGTTATTTTCCGGTGACATATACATCATAAACTCGAATAAAACTAACTGTTCCCCGCGGTTTCAAAGCGTATGTGGTTACTACTCCACTTCCGTAGGTCGTAGCCTGATATTGTATTATAGTCTATAGAATTTTTCAAAAAATGGGCTATTCAACTCAAAAAGGATTTTTGAAATCAGAACAGTAGTTCCTGAGTAAGTGCGTTTAAATTTTAACCAAAATTATAAGTATAAATAAATGTAACATAGCTTCGTAGAACTAGAGTAGGCCTTCGTATTCGCGACGTACACCCGCAGAGCCCTTCTTTTAAATACTGATAAGGAGCCACTACCGGTTAGACTGAAATAAACGTGTATTCAGGAAAACCATGTTAAAAGAGTGAAGTTTATCTTCTACTATTTTGTACGAAAGATATTAAATGAGCCTTGAACTGATCTTGCCTCCTCGGTGCGATAAGAGGCCTTCACCTTGCAGAGGGATATTATTATCATTTTTTTTTAAAGAAAGCTTACAGACTAATAGTACAATGCATAAATAAATGGTTATCTCTGTTGCTAATAACAAGCTTTCACAAATGTGTTACAAATTAAGTTAAGAATTAATATAACAGTATAGTATTTTTTTATAACTTTACACTAAACTGTACATTAAAAATAATAATTATAAATAATACCAGCCCATTAATGCCCCACTGCAGGGCAAAGGCCTCTTCTCATACAAAGAAGGCACGAGCATTGATTACCACGTTTGCTTCAGCAATATTGAACGTTCCAACAATTTTGCCCTTTGTTGCTGCTGCATGCACTACTAAGTACAACGTTTTAAAGAATGATTTTATAAATTGCACTTAATGTTTAAGTCCCACTAATAATTTTAGCTCTCGTACTTATTATTTTTTTTTGACTTGTTATTATTAGTACTTATATACTTGCAACGATATTTTTTTAAAGTTTATCTAGGATCTCACAGACATCGGTAAAGGAAGATATCAAGAGAAAAATTGGTCTCATAATTATTAATAGAAGTTTGAAATCGCCAATTCACCTTTGCTCAAGGTAGTGACCAATGCGCGTGTCTTCTCTGTACGAGAAGAGACCTCTGCCCTGAAGTTGGACTATACTAAGCTGGTTTTAACAAATGTAAGATTTAAGAATTTCGGTTCATGATTTTATCTAATCATAGCATAACACAAAGTCGCTTTCGGCTGTCTTAGATATGTCCGTCCCTATATATGCTTAGATCTTTAGAACTACGCAACGGATTTTGATGCAGTTTTTTTAATAGACAGATTGATGAGGAAGTTTAAATGTATAATACCTACTTGCACATCATACCAGAAAATAGCTGGGATTTTCAAAGACAGAAGTTGTTGCGGGTCGCTAGTCATAACTTAAAGCAGTTTTCTGCAGCCAGGATGTCGGTGTGAGCGCAGGTCGTGGCAGAAACGCGCAATAGCCTTGCACGCGCATGCGTGCGTCGCAGTCGTACTGCCACCCCAGCCTGCACCCCATCGTGTCCTGGTGCCCTTCCATGTCATCCAACTTTCACTCCCGAACACACTAAGCCATAAAAAGCTATCGATAAAGCAAAGTCACCCAGCAGAAAATTGCTATGTACTTACTAAACATTATGCGTAGTATTAATAATAATCATGTAAAAAACCTATAAATGAATATTACCTACCGCCCTTAGTTGAGTCATATCTTAATCCGATCCAATCGTTAAAATTGGTACATTATTATAATATTCGTACGTGCTCATGACGGCGAAAGTAATTTACACACATTTTTAGATACGAAATATAATTAAGGTCATAGGTATATTGAATATCATCAATTTTTAATGACAGTAATAAAAAACAAAGATATGGTTCACATAGAAACTCGATAAATGGGTATAATCGGATAAATTCTTATGCATAACAAAAATTCAAAAAAATATGAATTAGGTACCTAATACTTGTATTAAAGACTCTAAGAAGTTAAGATAGCAAAGATTAACAGAGTTATTAAAATGAAAGAACATGAAAAGACAATTAAAATGTGGTGTTTTGCGTTCATTAGCGATACATGATAGTTGTAGAGTTCAGTGAGACTGTCGCCAAAATAGTCGTGAACGCTGAATCCGGCCGTGAGCCGCCGGTGGCAGTGACCTCGGCGCACCCTGCGACTGCACCACACACCCCACCCACCCCCGCCCCCGCCCGCGCTTGCGCCCCCGCGCCCCCGCACGCCTAATGCTGCTTCACTCCCAAACACCCCCTGCCGCCCTCTCATGTTTATGTTTCAAAATGCTGTGTAAAACTGGAGAAAATTTAAACGTTTCTACATGTACTTGTTTTCTTTGTAAGTATAGCGAATACCTCTGTCCTAGTTCACATGATTCATTTCAATTCTGGGTCTTGGTTCTAGGTATTAGATATAGCTAGAAAACCTTTGATTAGACATAAATTAAAGTAAAATCAAAATATGCCTTAAACTAAGGGTGAAGTTAGTGACTTTACTATAAATTTATATTTTTGGTAGAGATCTACAAATCGAAGAACTGCGTCGTAGTTGATCCAACACACATCACTTTTGGTACTAAAAGACACAGTTAGTGGTCATCTACGATGTTCACTAGCATGCCGATTAACCTTGGTGTCCTTTCCCATAACACCTGTGCGTTCCTTATAGTCACTTTCTATAGCAGAACCTTCTCGTTTATGATCTTAATTGATAATCTACGACGTAAGTTCTTGGGTTTTACATTCATAGTATTCATAACTTGCTATCGACTTTGACTTGGTTAAATAGGGCTACCTTGGAATAAAGACTTTATATTGGAGAAGGTTAATAGAAAGTTGGTGTGACACAGAAGACTCTCCAAATTTAGTTGTGCATAACCCAACTGAAACCTAATTAGCTTATAAGTTTATGCCCTTACTAATAATCACTGTGTAAAGTTATGCAATGAATAAAGCCTGTGTAACCATACATTTTTTGACGTATTTATAAACCTGTCATAACTTTATGCAGCGTTTATTAGTGAGGCGCTTGCTTAGTATGTAAAACGTACTTAGGTCTCATCGCTTTTGTTATGTCAGTTACAGTTTAGACAACTGGGTAATTGGGTAGTTTCCACCATTAACCAATAAATGTTAGACACAATTCCTATAAAACCTCTGTTAATTTCAGCCCAATAAATTCGGTTCATTTTCAATTTGCTATAAAATTTGATTTTTAGTTGTTTTAAAATCAATAAATAGATAGTCAACTGAGTTGTTATTTTAGTGACGTCATAAATCACCATTGCCATACAAAATCTATTGGAGAATGGCGTTTTGACAGCTCATAAAAAGTACGTCAATTGATAATGGTGGAAACTACCGTATTACAGCAAGAGTTTTAATTAAAAGCATTAGTACGTTTAGAATGAAGTATCCGAAACCAGCATAATGTAGACTTAAATGAATTTTTGTAACAATAATGTAACAGAATACAGTCTGCTAGATTTCTCATCAATTAGACGGGAAATATAGCAGGTTGTAATTGATAGGTGAATGGGGTTATTTTATTAAAAAACGGTGCATTATTGAATGCATAACTTATAAAATTGAATAATTATGCTCTGAAATTTTTCAAACAACAAATCAACTATCAACAAAAGTGCATTATAAAGAAAATTCCATTCAAAGAAAACCTTGACAAGGGTATAACAACGTAGACGATAACGAAAGTTGTCGATAAAAATATTCTGAGAAAGTTACTGTAGATGCATACTGAAGGCACTGAATGTACAATCAGGGCATCATGCTGTATCTGCCTCACTCATGTGCTATCGTGCACGTCATGAAGACGATAAAAAAAATCGTGTATTATCTTATATCGGCGATAAAAAACAGTACTATGAAGCACATAACAATTTTACTTGTGTCCAGTCGGTGTGCTATCTACTAGATCGTTATCAGTTGTTATCAGCGAGCGTGCTCGGTTGTCCAGCGAGCATCGATCGCACTGTATCACTTCTTGCCTTCGCGGAAGTGATAATAGCTGTTACGTCTTATCTCTCGAAGTCTCGACATTAACACTGACCGGGTTAATTTAAGATACCAAATTCTAATCAAAGGCACCAAAAATTCGGAAACGTTTACGATTTTGTAATGAATGGTTACGTTTACGTGTAAAATACTTCAGTTATGTAAGAAGTATGTATAAAAATTTAATTATATAATCTTAAGGATCATTATATGAAAATCCATCCACCATCAGGATAGACGATGGAAATAAATACATTACAGGCACAAAATATTTTTTTATTATTTATCAGGAATTTAAGCTTTTGGTAAAAAATTTTTTACTAATAATTTTTAACTGATTCTTTAGCCTTCATATTTATAATAATAGAAAATGTTAAAAGACATCAATAATTTTGTACGTTCTAACATACAAAGTATTTGCACACAGACAGAAAAAATATAATAAATAACTTCAGGATTTTCAGAGAGGAGGAAAGAGAATTTTCAAACTAGCTTAATGGCATTCATGAAAAATGTTGTATTTTTTTGTTGTTGTTTTAAATTCAATTTTGCTACATCCAATTGTGTTGCTTTTATGTCAATGACGTCTATGTACTATTATAATTTATTTTACAAATACCCGAGAAGTGTTTTTGGGTAATTTATAATGCCATGCATATTCAACTAGTACGTATTAGCCTCATTTGTACTTACGTCACCATTCTCAAGTTCAAGGGCAACATGCATCTTAACCCTCTGCGACTGAGGTGCCATTTTTGTTTTCATTATATTGAGGAGTAGTCTGACAGACGTGTAGTTACAGTACCATTTATGTTTTGGCTATTATATATTTTGAAATGAAACTTGAATTTATATAACTATTGACATGTATTTAAAAAGGAATAATAGTTAGAATTCGAATAAAATTCATATATAAGAATTTATAATAAAAAATGCAACATTTAATTGAAAAGTAGCTTTTGACAAGCATCTCTTTTAAAAATTAAAATAATAAAAAATATTAAAAATAATTACAAAACAAACTTAATATTATCTTCTTCCGGATTAAATCTTTTAATAAAAAAATAAAAATGGAAATCCTTAGAGTGGTTTTGTTATAAAACATTCTCAAAGTTGAGTCTAAAAATTAGCGGAAACTTCAGCGGCGCGCACTGCAAGCAGCTGTTTTGCGCAGACGCAACAAGTAAATCTCGATTATTATTTCATTTTACTTGAGCAGATACAACACAACTTTAAATTTCCTGATGGCCAAGAGGTTATAGCGCCCGCCTTTTATGTAGAAGGTTGTGGGTTGGAATCCAAGCAAGTACCAATGTGACTTTTTCAATTCATATGTACTTTGTAGTTTTTTTTGAACATCACTCTCATCCCGTGCCTCAGAAAGTACGTAATGCCGTTAGTCCCGGCTATCATTCATAGAACTTTGACCGGAGTAGTCAGAAACCAGAAAGTCAAACCAGTCTAACCAAGGGGTATCGTGTGGCCCAGTATCTGGGTTGTGGAGGTCTGACAGTCAGTCGCTACACGCCAAACACTAGTATCCAGGTAAATCCGCCTAGGCTAGAGCCTAGTTGAGAAAAGGCTATAGTTGGAAACATGATAACGATGATAATAATACGGCACCACTTTTTTGCCAATGTTGTGCCAGTGTCTTTTGGAGGCTAAAAAGACCTCAAGGAAAGACCCCTAGATTGATCCGATTGACTAGAGACCGATAGAAATGTTTAATTGTACAAAAAATCTATGTTTTTAGTATCTCAGCATAAATACACTATGAAAATACTGACGTGACGTCTATAATACAGTATGGGAATATAATCATTTTACTGACAATACGTCTATGAGACACATCACTTATTACTGACGTTACGTATTACGGACACCACAGCTGAATTACTAGTCAATGGCTCACGCTACGGATTTCGTCGCCGCACTGGAAAGTTGGGTGGACGGGTTCAGGAAGGTACTGAGCGGCGCAAGGCGATTCTCTGAAAAATGGCGGAATAGCAACCAAAATTCAATGTTGCGGTGTCTGTCAGACGTAACCTCAGTCGCAGAGGGTTAATTATGCCACAAAAAATTGAATCATTCTATATAATACCCTCTGATTTTATTTTTGTACGTTATCAAGTGTAATTTCAAGTAATTAGGTGGCTGTAAGGATGAATATTTTTTTAACGTGTGTCACGATAAATGATTTGTAATTCAGTAAGGTGTATAGTGAGTGCAGTGCACTACCGTAAAGGTCACAGTTAAGGTTAAAGTTGATGTCGGATGGGCGTTGCAGCGGCGGTGGCGGCGGCGCTGGGCGGGCGGTGCAGGACACCTGAGGGCGGGAGAGGGCGAGGGGCGCACGCTGCAGATTCACTTTCGTCCGGCTGCGACCGCCCGCCACGCCAGTGAGAGAAAGTTGGCCGCGGCGAGCGAACGAGTCTCGCGAGTCGAGCGGCGCGCCGCGCACGCACGATACCGCGCTCGAACTACGGCGCCCGGCCGATACACTTGCCCTTCAACTTCGCACACGATTCACGTAAACAATGCGCTGAAATGTCCTAACTCTAAGAAGATTTCCGTATTGCATGTGAATTTACTTTCGATACCTTTGTGGAGTAATTGATAGTTTTATAGTAGCCAGTATATATATTTTTCTGAGACTATAATAGACAATTTAATAGACGTAGTGACTTATCAGTATTTAAGGAACGATGCAGTGCTATCCTAAGTTATCCCCTAAGCGCGAGCCGATGGACATAGTTTATGAGTCGGAGATGCTTCCTGGAGCGAGGAGGCTGGAGCTGCCGGCGCCCCCGGGCAAGGAGTTCCGCGCGCCCGTGCTGCTGACGGCGCCCAGCATGGCGCCCGCGCACTCCGTGATCCAGTGCATGCGCCCGCCGCCGCCGCCGCCGCCGCCACCGCCGCCGCGGCTCCACAAGCCGCCATCCTTCGAGGAACCATCCAGCTCCATTCCAGACTTAGGTAAGACATCCAACAATTAAAATTAACAGTCAATATTATTTATTATTTATACCCTTTCTTATGGAGCAAGAACTACGCTGCGTAGAGGTGCTACGAGGCTACATAACATAACATATTTTGACCCTAAGCAAGCGTAAGTATAATGTACGTACCTATATTACCCCTACTTATATTATTTATAGTATCTATTACCAGATCCACTAGCGTGTCAATTCACGTGACAGTATAGTATTATTTTGACGTAAGTACGCATATTTTTTTCACAAGCAAATGTCGATTTAGTTATTTGCAAAGTAAATTAATAGATAAAACTTATTATTGTTGCGCGTTAATTATGTAATAATCATTACAATTAGGATTTATAAATGTATCAATAATTATTGTGAGCATTATTATAATAAATAATGTTTTGTTATCGGAATTACGGAAGTTTGTTTAGGTAGTTTACCTATGACCTTGGATACTTACTTAAAAACAAATGCGTAGCGGAAGATGCTCGTGAAAAGTTTTATACATATTATAATTATTTTTCATCGAGATCTATGAACGATATTGACCATTGCTTTATTCATAATTAATTTAGGTAGTACGCCGTAAGATGTAACATAAGCCAGTAGATTTATCGGCCCTTTGTTCAAATGAAAGACTTATTAAATTAATTTGAAGAATTAATAAAACAAAAACGTGGCCGATATGTTGAACAAACGCGTGCCTACGTGTGGCTAGAAAACCTGCCCTAGTTTGAAAACGGAAAAGCAGAATAATTTGCAGGTTTAAAACTGGGAGATCGAATATCACAACAGTTGTTGAATTCTTCTGAAAAAGCTAACTATGGCTTTGTTAGTGGAATTCTAACAACTAGGAAAAATCATAATAGATTTTCCGCCCATCTTCGTAAGAGCTCTGAAAATAATTATAGCCGTGGGCTAAACCCTGACTTAATATAATAATAAAACAATATTAACCTTTTAACGACCAAGCGACAGCCGGCTATCGGACTGATATTGTCTTTCTATTGTGTCTGGAATAATGTGTGTTCAAAGGTTTAATTAAACAAATCATTATAAACTAGGGCCAATAAAAGACCATTTTAACCAGTGATTACTTATTCTTCTTCATTTGCCACTAGAAATTACACCAATAGCCACAATAATATATACACAATTTATTTTTCATGAAGGAATCGAACCTGCTACACTTAGCGCAGCATCCAATCACTTAGCCACTGTACCGTCCGAACAGTCGATTTATTTTGACCTAATAGTATCAATGCAGCGATTACAACAAAATCATTTAATTAAATGACCTTTCCGTCCATGAAGCTTAAAAAGATATGCATTGTGAAGGTCAGTTTTACCACAGTATAAATATGAAACAGTATGGAAACTAAGCCTATTTGACAAAATAATTACCTACGCTCGATAGAAACAAAAGGGTTGTCACTTTTTAATTTATTGTAAATGTTTTTTTTTGAAGACTGATCAATAATTCGAATTGAAATAAGAAATTTATAATTTTTTTTTAAGAAGACTGTACGAATATATATCTTTTGTCCTTTTCTTAACGAAATGAAAAGAGGTAAACAAAAAACAGAAACAATAATAAACATTTTTTTTATAATTAAATTATTTAGTGTAAAAAAGACGTGTGGCACTCGGAGACTGCCGTGGTAAATCTATTGCATAGCATTTTTTATCAACTTGTGTAGTTCTAATTATAATTATTTATTTATTTTATTTATGCATTATTTTTTTCCTTTGTTTTTTTTCTTTGATATTAATTCAAGTTGTTCATTTTCGGCATCAGTGTCCCCAAAAACCACGGAAACGATACCCATGACCAAAATTTTGAAAAATTTTAGTCGCCATCTTGGAATTCGAAATAGACCTCATTTTGCGGCATCAGTGTCCCCAAAAACTACATTTAATCATGTTGCACAAAAATCGCAGTTATCTGACGCGGCACTCGGTACTGACAGTACCCCTAGCACGCTTAGGCGTCTCGTCGGTGAGCATGTATGTGTGAGTGTTTTGTATCTAACTCTGTAGGCAGTTTCCGTACTGTTCTATTATTATTTATACTGTGGTTTTACTAAAGACGATTGTCAAGGATATTTGAAGTGCATTTTGATATTATCTTGTTCCACATTTCCGTTATCCTATTATCTCAGACTTCAAAATATGACAATACAGTAGACACAAATACATATGTAATCTTGCTTGTCTTTGTTACAAAGTAAGTATTAATACATAATGTTGTGTTTATTTTTTGACCTGAAAAAATATGTAGATAAGTACATCTTAGAAAGATTTCCGAAGATCTATAATTAATCTGAAAATTGATTAACAAAATAGGATTTCTAGAATAAAAAAAAACAGTTATGCGCGAGATGGACTTTTGAGGGCTCTGAACTACAACACCTATTAATTCTTTAGTGTTATAATAATAATAGTTTTAGTGTTATATTCCGTTTCATTACTAATAATATAACGGAAATGATGATTTAAACTTTGACATTTATATTAATTTGAAATGCAATTTGTACTGTGACTTTTTATTGTGACTTTTTCTTTTGACTTTATTTAATTTTGTATATGTTTGATCTAACAATTTTTTGACATGGGTTTAATAATGTATTGTGTTTTACCTGAATATGACCTGTAAGAATCCCTTACCAATAAAATATGGGTATGACTATGACTATTAAACAAGAATTTGCAGAAAAGTGCAACATTAATTTTCCACCGTATGTAAAGAAGATCCAGTGGTATTTAGGTAACATTTGCGGTAACCTTCATAACATCAGGTAATACCTATAACAAAATGATTGCGTATAATAATTTAACATCGCCTTGGCCGCAGTGAATTCATACTTCCTGCTTCGGAAAATTGTAACAGCGTACTACTGCCACACAGCAATTTCCGGGTGATGACGACACGATATGAAGGTCGCGGACTTATTAAATGTGTCGTTTACACATATTATTATTGCATTGATTAATATTTTTAACGCACAGTTATCTAAACAACCAAGCATGTCACGTATTTTTAATTTTTCCTAAAATCATAACAAAAAAAGGTCGAAACAATAAAAACAATGTTGTTTAAATAGTATCGTAGCGTTAGATTTTATTCATTGACCTTCGTATCAGTAATTCTCTGCGGGTACATTATGACTGCCGTGATCCCAAATTAACTGTTATAAAAACTGTAATATCGCTATGAATTTTTCTTATTTATTAAAACGCACAGATTTGTTTTCGACCCAACAGAACATTCATGTGTAGTTTATTGTTTTGTTTATTTACGGTATTTATGGCTTTATACTTAACAGTTTAAATAAAATAGCCATTCTATTTTAACGGTAAAAAAAATACTTTTACATAATAACTAGGTCCAGTACAGTAATTATAGGCCTGCTAGTTCTGCTGACCAAATTCATGAGAAAAAACGTGCTCACGTTTCCATTTGAAAAACGCACGTGCCTCTTCAGTAGTGATCCGCCAGCTAAAAATATGTTACTCTAACTCTGCATCACTTTCTCACGTAGAAGACAGACTCATTCCTATTATCTGTGTATTTACTCAATGTGAGAGGCTCCTAGACTTGACAAAAACTTAAAAATAATAATTTGAATAAAGTTTATTTTCGTTATAAGCTCCTTCTTCCTACCGAAGACAGATACATGTATAGATCTAGCAAACGTAAAAAGAACCATATATTTTATAACTATAAAATAACTGTCAAAATATGCTGCTATTTACACTAATTAAACCATAATCACGAACAATCACGGGTATCTTTATTTTCGAGGCGGTCCACTCATCCGGAAAATATATCAAGGATAAAAATGGCGACTCATTAACATACACTTGAACTTGAACATTCCTAAAAAGAACTCCTTTGTTCTGTACTATATATATATACGTTCTATGTAAACACTGACATATATGGAAAATAATCGTGCTAACAATATTTTCGCGAATAAGATTAGATAAATATCGCAAGGTCACAGCGACGAACGTGTGCGGCGCGTCATTTGGTGTCATTAAGGTCACTGTGACATTGGACCGATAGCAGTGACAAAATAATAGCCGTATCTTATCTGGCAATGTCAGTGGCGCGGGCGCAGCAGGTGCGCGCGACCCCTGCACCCTACTTATTTGCGAACCCTCTCGGGCGTACTACACGGTGTGACAGCGATCCGTCACATGAGTCACGCGAAACTCTTCGTGCCGCTTCACTGATTAATCGCCAGCATCTACGGGTGCCAAATTAAAAGTATGAAGAATTGAACATCTTGAAAGAACCCAGAAATGGGAAGAAAGAGCAGATGCTCACAACGCAAGATGTAATCATTATTTCCTATTTTTCAGGGCTAGATGTATATGCGTCGTATGTGCAAAGATCTGAATCTCTTTCAAACACACAATTTGCGCTGTAGCGGACTATAGCGCAAATGATGTGTTATCATATCGCCATAACCTTCTGAGTGAGCAAATTACTTCCTGCTGATTCTAGTTGATATGTTTCTTATTATTTATCGAGCACTACTGTACGTTTTAAAACAGGAATTTACTCAATTGGCAGTGTATCTTAAATGCAATTTAATAATGACCCTGTCATTGGATCAGCTCTGATGAATAATAATATTTAAAGACAGTTTGAATCGTAACTGACAAAACATAAAAAAAGCATTCTGCCATATAAAGTGACTTCCAATGAAACGGAAGCGATAGCGGAAACTGCATGTTTAATGCAATATGTAATAGCGAAAAATATCTACAAGTTCATAATAAAATTACCCGGAAAACAGTAAACGGCATGTGATTTGATAGCTCTGCGCTACTATACCTACCATGTATAGATTTACATAAGTATGTACGCTATAAACGACTGAGTACATAGGGAAGTGTAGGCTCGCAACCTTGGCCGAGGTCGCGAAGCGTCACTCGCAACACTTATGAATTGTTTCATAATAACTCATTCGTAAATCCAGTAATTGCTTAGCGAGGTGTTTTCCTGAAAGGCTTTTAGCAGTTGTATGTTGTATGGTAACGGCTGAAATTGTGAAAGGTGTACTAATGTTCGGTGGTCTGCGCCCCCTGGGCCCTGGGCCGGGCGGCGGGCGCTCGCCCCGCGCGGCGCGCTGGCCTTCGCTTTGAACCCGTCCCGCGCCGCACCACCCTCGCTGCTGTGACCGAGCAGAGGTCATGGCCACTAATATTTTCAAAGCTTGTGCCCATCAATTTTCGATTACAAGTTCATGAAAGGTGTCGTGTCGCCTGTACACAATGACAGCTTACTTCACGAAACATAAATGTTAGGTAATAGGTACCCGCTGACTTTGGCCTACAAACACAATACTTACATAGATTTGAAATCAATAAACCAACACTTTTATAACCTTCCTTCATAAATAACCATGTACACACGTCTACTTTCTTAAATGCTGTTTTGTTTATTAATATAAATTCTCGTTTATGGTCTCGTTTTCTGTTTCGATTTGTTTAATTTTAAACACTTTTATAATCTGAGCTTGTAATATATAATGTATAATATGCATAAATGTTTAATCCCAACTTTGGCACACATTCATCTACAAAAATAAACAATGTGAAGCAGACAAATCAGAAAATGAAAATATATTATATTTTTGTATTTGTTTGATTGTGCAAGTCCGAGAGTTGTATGAAGGTCATTGATAAGAAATCAGCAATGTTACAAACGTTGTTTGAGGTGCCTTGCCTTAAATGTAATAATAACATAACGTAATCATAATAGGTACCCGCAGATCGTTTATTTTAGTAATTAATAGATAGGTACATACATATTTTTTTCTCTCAAATCACGTGTTTAAGGTTTCAAGGTGAAGTAACGTTTATCCTTCTTCACAAAAGCAATAGTAGGTACCTAGATATAGGCATGAATAAATGAATGTAGTACGTAGGTACACAAGAATGTAAACAGGCACAATGAAAGTGAAACAGCTGTGAGAAGCTATACTTTATACAACTCTACATAGGTATATCTGGATATTATTATCCTTGACACTCGATACTGACAGAATTACTGATTATTGTATTTGTACAATGATCACGTTTTAGAACACACGAATTCGTATAAAATATATATTACCTACATTGAATAACAATTTAACATATCATTTTTAACCTTACTTACATCATAATATTAAACAGAACAGTACGGACGTGGTACATAAATTTTCATTTGTTTCCCTGAAGTAAAAGAAATATTGAATCCACGGCTGGCTTGTCAAGGTGACCATGAAGTAGGTCCTCGTTTGGCACTCGACCAACGCTGTAATCAGCCCTGTCCGTCTATGAGTTCAAAGCTAATTCATGTCTATTATAATTACGGTTTCCCTAATAAATCTCTTTTCGAAAGAGGAATTCATGTATAACGGTAATCTGACATAATACATAGAGTTCTTTACTTCCGTCAAGGGCCACAAATTGTAGACATTCACAATTTAGCTGCAATTATATAAAACGACTTTAACATTGTTATGTTGGAAATAATATTTTAAAAAGTTCTCTGTCTTATTTCTTAAACAAAAATTTGGCGCTGATGCTAATCTTTTTTAAAACTTGGCAATATTGAATGGAAACTGTGTCGAGCCGATTAAAGAGTCGGACGGAAAAAAGTAACGTCAGTTAAAACAGAATAGTTATAATGTTGGCTGGAGCTCGCTGCGCCCGCCCCAGAGGAATTTCGTAGCAAACGACAATTGTTTCGTAGCACTCACCAATTTTTGGACTGAAAAGGCATTATGAAATAATTCTGCTATGTAGGTACATTAAATACACGTCCTAATTGCGTAACACACTCATCATTGATATATAAATAATAATATAGGATTTTGAATAATTTTGAAAATTATTCAAAATCCGTCAAAAAGTCTGTCTGCTCGACAAAATTGAAGCAATGTTTCTCATTATTTTTTAAATAAATAAGCAATTAGCATAATTTGATATACTAACAATAACATTTGCTATATTGAAATTGCAAAGGTTTTTAATTAGGTACATATGAATTACCAGTACAGTTTTGCGTAAATGTAATAAATAAACAAACAGACGTTTATGCAAAACTTTAGTAATTCAGTTCTGCGATAGTCAGGAGTTATTTAATTAATTAATTATTTAATTATGGACAACCAGTAGCTGTTACATTATTTTATTGTCAGGCCAACGAGTGCACGGGAACTAGGAGGAACTGGAACTAGTGTTGTATAAGTGTGTTAGACGAGAGAACATGGAAGCGGGCGGGTGCGGGCGTGCGGCGCCCCTGACCCACGCACTCCGCTCCGCGTTGCCATGGTCACGGCCGATCGATCCGAGCTGGGATGCACCCGGAATTGAATTTAATATCTGCGCTCAAGGTTTCTCACTTCTAATGTCGAGTGCACACCATTTATACGAATCGTTGTACTAAATTAAATAATTAATAATGTACATTTTAAATATTGCTTTAACCTTATTGATGCTATAATTAATTAGGTATTTCTGAACATTGTGTGTATTTTAACTTCATCGCGCTATTTTAAGAGTTTGCGGGTCGGGTTGACTAAATTTAGGTGGTATAAAGATTATATATTTAGCTTGAAAGATACTAAAAATTAGGCTTCTAATTTCGTAACTATTATTATTTGTTGGTTTTGATGGTATTCACGCACGACATCCCGAAATACGTATTCGGTATCTTGTTAATAACTTATCAAAATCAACTAAAACTTGCTATAGGTAAGTACGTACTTCGTGGAAATATTAGTAACTCATTTATCCAAAAATCTGATAATTACTTTTAAAGCTCTTATTTATTGGCGCAAAGTAAAATAACGAAGGCACGTTGGAACAAGGTTGTTCACAGACAAAAGCCTCGCTATAGTCGGGCCCCCCCTTCCCTGCCACACGGCACTGCGTCCTTGGCCAGCTCCAAGGACAGGATCCCGTGTAGCTGGCAGGGTGTGCTCTTCCCAGGGACTACAGACTATCTACTTACACAGGCCTTGTCGGAACACAGGCGATAGAACGGAATACCAGGATTAGCTACTAAAAAATACAGCTGTAATAATAAGTATGTGTCTTATTATTACAGCTGTGTTTTTTTAATTTCAATTTTCAAGTGTTTTTACAACTAATTGGTCAATGATACGCTCTCTACTAACATCTTGATATTCGAATTCCGTGACTTGGTATGCGTATACAAATTACTTCTACTTTTTCGTCCCCAAATTCTTTCTATTCCGGATACTGATGACGAGAAAAGATGTTTCTGTAACGATGTATTACGCATTTGTTTGCTCTAACAAACTGACTGGGTCAACGAACGGCCGGATAAAAATAAAGAGCTCCCTAAACATGCCACGTACATTCAAACTCGGGCCGCCATTGAAGAATGCTAATACAACCGGATAAAACTTGAACACAAAATCTTTAAATTAGTAAAAGTTGTGTTATTAAACTTTTTGTTTCACGTTTAAATTAGAGACTTTAGGGTCTTGACTTGAGGAAATTGCAAAGTATTCTGGGTATTCCTGAAACTATCATTATAATTTCACGATGTTATCTTAAATATACGTCAATGTAAATTTATTGGAGCAATTTCAATACTATGCCTAATAATAATTTCGTTGGATGGACTAGGGAGTCCATACACACTCGGCTGCGTGAGACTAATAACACAATTTTACCCTAAAAAGCTGTTTAATAACCTAAAGAAACTTAGGTGGTAAATAGAAATATTTGCAACTGGTTGCATAATTGACCTATTATAAATTTAAAATGGACTGTGGAAGTCAATCCTAAATCAGGAAACATCTAAACGGCTTTAGGGGAATTTACAACAGTCATCGTGTTTAGTAGAGACAGCCAGTCTTAATAATCCTTACTAAATGCGTATTTTTAACAACCTTTTTGGTAATTTATAAATATGTGGTTATAATACGGTATATACTTTGTTATATATTTTTCGGTAATGACAAGTACGAACAGTTATTTAATTAATAATGTTAAGTACATTATACGTAATCTTATCACACAAGGTGATCTTTTGACAACCTCTGAATGGACTTAGCAAAATTCTAAATCACCTTCCATTATTCTAGTTTACCCTTCGCATAACGATAAAAAATAATTACATTCCATTTTTATTGCTGTCGTTAACATCCTCGTCCTATGTATTTGTATTGTACAGTAGAGTACAAATATTCGTACATATTACATGTCAATCATGTCCTACATTATACGGAAAATGTCAATCGATAGACACATTTCCGGAATTAAGTTATATTTTGGGCTGAATTGAGTTAAAAAGACTTCTTCGGGCCTGAAAAAGTCAAAACATTAAAAATACATTTCTTTCTGTTTCAATTTATATAAATAATAAAAAAACTATTGTCCTTTAGTTTTTTTTAAGAAGAAGAAGAAAAAGTCAACAATTGATGCATCTAGCATAAACACAGCTAAGAAAAATACCCTTCATACAGTATTGGTACACGTACTAATTATAGTACTTAATCTATAGTAAACATTTGAGTAGCAGTTGTAATCATCTCAATACGACACGATTTGCAAACAAAGTACCAAGTCCTTATAAGACACTTTTAGGACCAGAAAAGGGTTGAATAGTATAAGAACCTTCGCCACCAGGAGAGCAACACTCGCGAGGCGGTCGCTTGTCCTCGTCGCCCTACCGTCCGTCGTCACACAACGTCGACGTCAATTGCGTCGAGCCATTTGCACAAGTACATAACTCGATTGCATTTCATACGTAAAATCTACTTAGAGGCAGTTTACATAACTCAATTTTCAGTTTGGTGTTAGTGTTTCGAATTTAGTTTACTGTCAATATAATAAATATTTGAAAGGTATTTAGAGTAGGAAAACGACAATCAAGAAAGAAATTAGTCTTATAAATTTCTTTGTCTATACTAATTTTTTAAAGAGGTAAAATTTGTAAGTTTGTATGTAGGGGGTAATCTCTGGAACCACCGGTTCGATTTGAAAAATTCTCACTGTGGTACATAGCCCATTTATGGAGGAATGCTATACGCTATACACCATCACGCTACGACCCATGGGAGCGGAGCAGTAACGAAAAATGCGGGTGAAACCGCAGGGGACAGCTAGTTTAAAATACTTTTAGAAACAATTTTAAAGACCTGATTTTATTCTGTATAATTATACTGCACAAACAATAGCTACGCGAAATTATTTCGTAACCTGTTTGTCAAGTTTGCACATGACCTATCACAATAACGTTGCAGTTATACCTTTTGTTAGCAAAGTTTGATATATCTACGAAAATTAATTATGTAGTATTTGTATATACTACCAAACTCTAATTTTAGTAATTTAATAACATGGAGGTATCTTTGTTATATTGAATATTTTTCTTTGTGTTTAATTCAAAATATACTTTCAGATCCATGTAAACCGGTCTGTTTGTCATTGAATAACCAACAAATCACATGCTAGTATAACAACGTTCACAGCCAATCGCAACTGTGAACGTATCGAAACACATACAGACGTACATTCATGTAATTTAGACATGATTATCGCATTGGCAGTAGCTGCACACATGCACATTTTATGGCTGTCCTTTTTACACTCGCAGGCGGCGATACATCTCTCGAACTGCATGCGAATGCATTGCGCCATTTTCTTGGCTCGTGCAAACTCTTCGCTTGTTCAGTTGCCCTAGTAGACAGTAGTGAAACTTAACAGTTCATGATGTTAGTGACTTTTCCTACAACTACATTGCCTGGGTATAGAACAATGCAAGAACTCTATAGAAAATTCTTAACATAAAACACCAAGTCAAAAGAATCAAATAAAATATATATATTAATTAACAGTTTTTATTTTTTTCTAAATTGTATATCGTTTATCAATCGGTTATGGATAAATTTTAAGTTGATTTTTTCGTTATATAATAAAGTTATTATTAATACAAACGTATAAGATGAATTTTAATCATTTAGTTAGATGGTAATATTAGTAAAAGAAAAGTCGCAATACCGCCGCGCGGCGCTCGACCGAGAATGCAGTTCAGTGCAACCGAGTACCAGGGCAACACGACGCCGCAAGAGATCTGAATGCACTTTTCTCTCGCTAACAATATACATGCATACTTACTTTATCATAATGCTCATATGTATTATTAACCCGTAAATAACATCTGTGAATACACGTGCCAAATATATTATTAGCATTTAAGCATATATATTTTAAAAATGCCTAACTGATTATGTGGTTGTGTAAGGGCTTGATCTTACTAATTAAAAAATAAATATGGAATCTGTCACATGAAATTTCAAATTATCGTCTCATAATTATTTAGGAACTACGGCTAAAGTATATTTATCCCCATATTTTTAATTGTCTACTACCCTAGGTCTATAATCAAATTATTGCCAATTTATTACACTGACACACCATAATAAATTATTATAAGAACTTTTAAGAGATAACTGCAAAGGCAATGATAATAATCAATTGGTCATGCCAAGACAAATCGTCGTTTTTTATTCAGACGAGATGTTTTTAATAACAATCACTGGATTGTAATGTTCAGCCTGAACATGTATACAGCCCAATTTGATTGGCATAACATAACACTCTCTTATGCAAATATTTTTCTTTATTGTCATTGAGACACTTAATTATTGTTATTGGGACGAGTTTTGAATATGGGAAAGCGTGGGAACAAATTGCGCCACATTATCAACAATGTACGGACATCACCTGCAGCCACCGGATGGCGATTCAGTGTGGAAACTTAGCAAAACTTCTTATTGAATAAGATATAATATTAGAAAGACTTGTGCTCTCGCTTTTATTTGTATCCAAGTTGGTTATTACGCGAGACTGGTGCCTAGCAGTGAGCGTTAGACGTAATAGGCGTTGCTTTCTAAGCAGTGAAGGTGAGGTGCACGCTCGGCGCATTGCTCGCAGTTCAAGTTTAGAGTTGCACGGGCGCAGCGATAATTGCAGAGATCGTTGCACTTCTAACGCCCTGCGCAGGGGCAACGAACGCACGCAGCTGCCCGGGAAATAGATCCCGTCCCGACTATTTCCGAGCATGCTTGCTTAGTTAGATAGCGACCGCTCCCGTGTCTTGCCTTAACTAACGACTTACCTGTAACGTGAGAACCCTGCATTAAAAAACCATGACTGAGTTTCAAATTAAGTTTTCCCTCGTTGCTTATTAACTCTTTTTATTTCGTGTCGCTATCGTAAACTTCTCATATTTATTAGGACTCCCCTCACACCAACCAGTATTAAAACATAAAATATTTTGCGCAAAACTAATTTGCAACACCCATATCTACATATTAATTGAATCTACTTTTAAATCTACTAAAATCCTTTTAAATTTTAAGCATGTCATTATTAAATGTTTGCCAATACTTTTCTGATCTTCGCTCGGCCCACTTAGTAGCGCGAAGTTCATCAGGGCGTTGCACTTTCTGTGCGATTCTCGTGCGCGCGCGCAGCTCGGCCGCGAAAGTGATTCATTATGTGATCTGTGCGGTGCAGCGTGCACTCCTATTGTTTGTATTTGCCATTCATATAAATTCTCTAGCGCATCGTATTTCTTTTCTTTACGATGTCTTACACATAAAGTCATGCAAGGCTTATAAATGTCTCATTAATTAAGTAACCGCGCATCTACCTAATTTATAACTTATATCAGAATTAATTTCTCTAAAATCATTTTAAATTTCTCTTTTATTGTTACTCTTTGTTATTGTTTACACACGGATCTAATTTTTCATAAAACACTTAAAATTTGTTGGCAGCGAAAACTGTAAAGTATTTTGATCTGCAATTTGTTGTTGACAAAAAAGGTCATTGTACATGTAATTTATTATTTTTTCAAACTAATTTAATCTATAAGAAAACCAAGATTTACTGATATATTTCTGAAGAAACACGCAGAAACGCAAGCTGATCATAAGATTATTATTGGATAAACTATTTTTATATATCTTGTGAATCATTTTTATTTTTGTTATCTAACAGAAAGCATTAACAACAATTTATTAGTAATCAAAAAGAAAGGCATTAGTTATTTAAATAATTTGTGACCCACAACACCTATAATAAAAACTCAGTTTCTTTTTTGTGCTATAGCAAAAATATAACGAATGAAAGTCAACAACCTTCACCCAAGTACCTGGTTTAGTTTGTGTAGATAGCACAGTATACAGGTACGTTATAAAAGTGGTTTGAACGCAGCGGGTTGGGAATGTTAGCAATAGAAAAAAACCTGCAATGTTAGAAGTATCTAAGCAAGTCGGGTGCAGTGGCCGAGCAGTGCCAGTGACCCGCAAGTGAACGCGACAACAGCGATGAATGCTCTAGAGAACTCGTAGCCAACCGCTACGAAAGTGCTACGAGCGTAGATCACGTCTTGAAAAGTTCGTTTTCTAGGTGAAAATTATTTATGATTAGCTTGCCTTGTTTTCATGTATCAATGAATAAGGGTTCTTTCCACTTTCCTCTCGTGTTTTTATATCTAATAAAATATAAATGATTTCGCCGAAATGTATGTGTCATCTTGTTTTTCCGAGCTACGGAGGGTGGATATGACGTGTCTTGATCAGTGTTGGAAATCCCTGTTGAGCCTGAAACTGCGATGACTCATTACAATTTAGGGACTCATTTATAACAAGTTTCAGATTTCCAGTAGCGAATACGACCTTTTAGACAAACACGGCAATATTTTTGTGAAAACACTTGGGAAAGCGTCACTTGAGTTGACAATGACCACGAGGATGAATGTAACATAGGTTATGCCTTTCATAAAAGTGTATGAAATTCAGTAAATTGATGCGTGAATTCAGAATAATTTGCGATACAATCGCGAAGGGTATCGGTACCTCGCGGTGTCATCGTTCGCCAGTGACCGACACCTCACACCTTACATTAAAAAAAGTCGTTTAAATCCATTATTGATTTGACTTGTACGTCAAGATCGCAAAAAAATATAAATTTCAGACTACGTTTGTACTCGTATGTCTATCCGAAAGCTAAGTCTATATATACTCCATAGTGTGTAGCAAAATAATTTAGAAGGAAAGTCTTGTAATTTCTTATGTAATTCTCATGGTGTCAACATTAAAATTTGTACTCTGCTCTAAACAGAATAATATTGTTTTAATATTTCATTTCTTTCTACATTATTAGAATTTACACAAATATTTAAACTACAAGTAAATTCAAACGATGGTCATTCCTCTTTTTCAATCAGGAAATTCTCCTTTAAATATATTTTTTTAAGAGAATGTCATTTATAATTTCGATGTATATTTAATAAATTATTAGTAAGTGTGAGACGTAAGTTGTAAATAATGGAATGCGGTGAGTGGTATAATGCGTAGTATGTTAGGGGTGCATCGACTCCAAGTGGAAAGCGCGAGTGAAAATGTGCAGCTAACCGGCGCTGTCTGCCCACTGCTCAGGTAGCATTACCAACAGGTGGCTAATTATTTATCCGGAAAACCTGTCCGAGCCAGCCCAGGCCTCGAGCTAACTCGCTTCCTAGCCCACAGCAACACACCTCAGGGTTAATTACACACATTAACGCTTCAGTGTAATCATCAACCATAAGTGTATTAGTAGGTACGCTTTTCACTTATGGCAGATTAAGCAAATAGTTTGAACTGATTGATTTACTAGAATAAAATTGTAAGGTCGTTTGTGTCCTAAAATGAAAATGACTCGCAAATTTCAAGGAGTTGCGACGTAAAGATATTCGTGGTTCGTGAGAAAATCTTTTATTTTTGCGATATTTCTTGTTCGCTACAAAGTAAATCGTCGCTTTGTGACTTTTATTTTCGTTTATGCGATCCATTTTAAATATTTGAGGCACGTAGATAGGTGGCAGTAAAGATGATAATGGAGCGACGCACGGTGGGCTGAAAATCGGCTTTCATAGACTTAGGGATTTCAATTTGCAAGTGCTTGTTTTTATGCCGGATATCGCTTCTATTAGTCATTACTATGTACAAAAATGACACCCGAGTTAATTCTACCCAAAAACGAAGGAAATATAATTTTTTTACGAAAAATTTGTATGAAGCTAGTATGAAAAATCGAATTATCTCCTAAACGGCATGTTTAACCGTAATATCCTTGGAGATGGTCATAGTGCTAATTATTTATGATTTTTTGGTTGGCGATAGGACGAAAAATTTAATGCCGTTTTTTTTTTAAAAATCGTCAAAATATTTTTATTTATTTTTACATGTAAAACGATCCCTTTTAGTGTCTAAGTTAAAAAGTTCGATATGTTATTAACCCAAATATTAAGAACACACGAAACAAGAAAAATAAAATAAAAAAATTGCTGTTTTTGACACATTTATATTAATTTAAATAAAAAAAGATTTATATTGAAGTAACATTATGAAGTTATATTTTATACAAAATAAGTTAATTTAAGGAATTAATACTAAGCATTCGTAAAATAAAGTAAAATAAATAAAAAAAATAAAACATATCATTAAATATTACAAAAAAACCCAAACACACTCAAATACAAATTTACAAATATGTACATATATATCTTTTTTACAAATTTTCCTTATCACTCTCGTTGTCAGACTCCAATTCTGAGTCAGCATCCAGATTGGATATATCCAAAAATTCGAACTCAGTTTCCTGAAATTGAATTAAGTCGAGAGTTTCAGCAAAAAAGCTCTGCTTTTTCTTGGCATCTAACTTAGGCCTTTGTGCACTTAGCAAAGGGTCCGAAGAAACAACAAGCATATTTAAAATGTCTTGATTGGAATCCTGCCTGCTTCTTTTCCGCGAATGATGTTCTCGAAACCTCCTAAAATCTTTGTTTCGAGACTCTGAGGCTTCTTCCGAGAGAGTCCCAATCGGCACAATATTATTTTTCTCGATTATGTCAGCCCCATGGATTAGTAACTTATGAACGGTTGACGACATGTAGAACCAGTCGTATAGTAATACGTACTTTTCTGCTGTTTTGCGAGCATAATCTCTAAATTTTATTATATCGATCTGCTCTCCAGATGTAATTGCTTGTAAAATTACAGCAAATCTTTTGATGAGGTCTTCATCCAAACCGGTTATAGCTGCGGTTTTATTAGAAAACTCAAAGAATTTTCTTGCAGTATTCCGTCATTGGTGGTTCCCGAGCCTTGTTTTACTATATCAATCAACAGATTGAGCTCATCTTTGAATTTATTTTGAATTATTTTCTTTCTTGTCTGTAGCATTTCTTTGTGCTCATCACTTCTCGCTGCCCACCGTTTGAAGTCCAGTTTGTATGCAATGTGTAACAGACATTCCATACAATTTATACGGGCGTGTAGGGATGACAAGCCAAACTCATACAGGTCCGAACACACAATTTTTGATGTTACAGCATCTAAGCGGTTCATTTCTGTAGGCTTTGCTAAGCACAGGTAGCACGATGCATTTGATCTAGCTTCAGAAAGGTAAGTACAGACTTTAGCGTCGATCATCGTCATCATTAGTTGATGAGTCACCCTATTATTATTATTGCACTCTGTGGGGATAAGGGCCTCAATTTCTTCATCCATTTGTTTTTTCAGCCCAAGGACAACTGCTTCACTCTCCTTTACAAAAGTAAACTGAACTGGACGACAATACAAAACTGAGCATGGTTTTGGGTTCGTCCATAAAATGTTGTCTCCATCTGTCAGTTTTAGTGGCACCAAGGAGGTCATGAAAATGCTTGAATCATCTTCCTCACCCTCAATTTTCTGCTTGTATCGGCTTTGGTTAGAAGCACCGTCAAATCCCCACTTGGATATCAGCTTCAACTGCTTGTTATGCTCTTCGTTAGAAAGGCTTTGAAGGATTCTTGTAACCGTGATATCAAGTAAAGCTTGAAGTGTAATCCTAGCCGATGAATCAGTAACTGTCACTGATTGCTTCGGAGGGTAGCAATCAAGCTTAGTTTGTTGCACTTTATAGTAAGATGGATAAATATCTTTAGCACCTTCTCGAATGGCAGCCTCACGCAACGTAATATATTGCCACTTTGAGAGTTTTAGCGAAAGAAGCAATCCAAGCGCCTTTTCTGGCGTAAATATGATTGTTTTCGCTGGTTTCTTAAGCGTTTCATTTAATTTAGCGGCTGCTTCAGGATTTTTCATCATGTATTCGATGACAGAGGCGATATCTCCATGCCCTTCTTCTTTTAAACGTGCTGCAGCTGCATATGCCAATTCACTGGAACCTTCGCCTGTGTGTTCATCAGATCTTCTCTTTTTTTGTTTACTTCCCAGGTCTTCGAATGGTTTACGGGATTGTTCCAATGGACGTTGATGTCGACGGTTCTGGAGAGACTGAGGGCGCTCTTGGTATCTCATCAACACTTGGTTCTTGATTAACTAAAGTTTGCACAAAACTCGGCCAATCAATATTTGCTCCCAACCAATTCTCGTACTTTCTCCTGAAATTATCAAGGAATCGGTTGGATTTCCCCCACCTTTGTAAAGCGGCTCGCGTAAATCTCCGACAAAATTCTTTGAGAACAACATAATCTTCGTCAGACAGGCAATCGCCTATGCGGGATACAACTGCACTAAACAATACTTCATGATCAAATGAAGTACTCTCACTTCGTAGAAGAACAAACAAGTCTAAATTGGTGATTAAACTTTCCATTTTAAGATTTTATAGTCGCAGATTTAGTGTTAGCAGTTACACAGTTGTGAACAAATTAAATTATAAAACAAAACTTTAGCCCTTTTATTGCAAAACGACAATAATTAGGTAACTACCCTCATTAGTTATCTCCTCATTAGCTAATGAAAATCTATAATTGTCACTAACTATTCTTAGAACTCATAGCACTGCTAATTAACAAATTAGCTTACTTATCAGGAAATGTTAAATATAATCCATTGTCGTGAGATATTGAAAATCATTAAATCACCTATTAAGACTCATTAGAAGACCTAATCAGTGTAGTTACTTAATCACTTCTTTTTGGACTCATTAGAAGACAATTGGTAATTTGGTTGTATGAAAAGTTTTAAAACTCATTTTGTGCTGATAAATATCTAGCTCAAACATAGTTGGCTACGTGTGGGTGTACTATAAACCTCTGCCAACTCCTTCGGAAATATAGGAGTGATGCTATTTTATGTTATGTGTAGTTAAAAGTCCGTGTTCTTCAACATAAACACCAAAAGGAATCGTTTCATACGTAAAAACAAATAAAAATATTTTGACGATTTTAAAAAAAAAACGGCATTAAATTTTTCGTCCAATTGCCAACCAAAAAATCATAAATAATTAGCACTATGACCATCTCCAAGGATATTACGGTTAAACATGCCGTTTAGGAGATAATTCGATTTTTCATACTAGCTTCATACAAATTTTTCGTAAAAAAATTATATTTCCTTCGTTTTTGGGTAGAATTAACTCGGGTGTCATTTTTGTACATAGTAATGACTAATAGAAGCGATATCCGGCATAAAAACAAGCACTTGCAAATTGAAATCCCTAAGTCTATGAAAGCCGATTTTCAGCCCACCGTGCGACGTAGCATCAATTCAGTGGTGCGCAGGCGCTGGCTCGGTCAGTTTTTGCAGTGTGTTGCGTTTGCGCATACTGATGCCGACCCGCGGCCCGCCGGCCCCGCGGCCGACGACCCGCCCCTCGCGCCCGGCGCTTGACCCCGCTGCACGCCACCCTGGGAAAAACTACACCACTAAGAAGCTTTAAAAGCTTTACTTACGTTTCTTATATTAGCTTAGCTATATGCAACAATATAGGTCGTTTTTCGTTTTATCCAATTTGGCTGAATCTGAAATTATAAATTAGTAGTAGATTTTCATTCAGACCACTTTTGAATGAATCTGGAGTAGGTAGTTTCAGCACACAACTTTCATTAAGTATATTTTATTTTAAGCCCATGAAAGTTTGAAAATGAAAATGAAAGTTTTTCCAAGATTGACTTTCAAAGAGTAAATCAAAGCTGACCGCTTTTTTAATAATGAAAAAACTAGAATTATAGCCACAGATTATACTGAAATCAACGTATTTTAATCAGTGAGTCATAGACGCGGTAAAATTTTCTACGGAGTTAGGAGCGATCAATGGCGAGAGAAAGATACTCAGTATCCTAACGCTACGAGTACCACGAGGCTAAGTCGATTTCGTATCACGTAGGATTAGATTTTCCAGGGGCAAAATTTAGTTTGAAAAGCTACAATAGCTTTTTTTGTCATTCATATTATATAGTCTGTTCTCAGTACACAGTAATTTTACTGTGCCTACTTTAAACCCAATTTACGACAATTGCGGGTACTTTCTGTTCAGTTGTGTTCATGAAATATTTTTTCTGGAATTTGTCTAAGAACTGAATTCTAGTATACTTACCTTTTATTAAAGTTTAAACAAACAGAAGGTTTCAAACTCGTAACAGGTCATTATGTAGGTCTAAGCTATTGAAGAATGTTAACTAGGGAATCGATAAGGTAATAGAGTCTAGCTATTGACGCAAGCGAAGAGAGATTGATTAATTACATTGTCCTTGTCATGTTGGCTACAGATCCGTTTATTCAATGTGCCCAGTTTGTGTGTATAAAGTAAAGCAGGAATAGAATGAGAAATGAGTTGTGATAGTAGGGCCGCGACACGAGCGCCCCGAGTCGACGGCCGCGGCCAAGGCCCATCGGTCAGGGACACTCTATCTAACTCGATTATATACTAACTCGTGTTAGAGATGGCTACACAAGTATTAGATACAAATCCATGTTTCATTATGTATATTAGGAGAGATTTATTTTCAATCTTGTTTACCAACGTTCCATAGAGACTATTCTTTGTTATTAACAGAATTCACGTTTCCAATTACTTAACACAGTTGTTTGTTACTTGATCATATTTTGCGTCACTCAATGGCAAAACAGACTGGTCTTTCCCCTTTTTTAGCGCTAGATGTTATGAAAGGGTTATGTTAAAATAATAGTAACTTATTTATTCAAAAAGATTTGGTAGGTACTAAACAATTTTGAAGCCTTAAATAATTAATTAGGATTCTAAGATTAATAACTAGGTATTTCAGGCGATAAGATCTAAAATGATTAACAAACAATGTATCAATAAACTATGTAAAGTACTCTTATGACATAAATGTGTAAAGAAAAATGGAGAAAGTAGACACAAAATACCTAATAGCTTAAACAGTATCTTAGTTACTAAAATTAACAAAGTACTTAAAGTAATATAATATTATTATAAAAATGTTCATTTTATAACAGTTAGGAAATTCTCTGTATCTTCATATTTTGAAGAGCATCCTTAACAATTCTCTCGCAGTGAGCGTGATTCAAGGAATATAGAGGAGAGGACCGAGGAACAAGAAATTTTTTGAAGTAAAAGCATGTTTCGTTTGTTTTTGAGGACGTAAAGATGTTAAGATGGGTTGCATGTAAACCTCAACTTAAGGCTTTGATCAACAATCACGAACTGATCTCGCAAGGGAAGTGATGTTATCTCTTAAACTAGATTTATGTAGTGGTATTTTAGTGTTGATTTCAGATTTGAGTCTTATAGAAATAGAGTTAGAATAATTTCATTTCAATAAATAATTCAATTCGACGGGCCTGTTGGTCTAGTAGTCAGTGACCCTGACTGCTAAGGTCGTGTGTTCGATTCCCACCAAGGACAAACTTTGTGTGATGAGCATGATTGTTTGTTCTGTGTCTGGGTGTTATTTATCTATAATATGTATGTATTTATAAATTATATAAGTATGTATATCAGTTACCTGGTTACCATAACACCAAGCTCTGCTTAGCTCTCGGAATCAGAGGGCTGTGTGTGAGTTGTCCCAAGATATTTATTTATTTATGAATTAATTGTAAGAATCAGAGGGATTTTACCGTAGTAAAACTTAGAGTAACCTTAGGGCATCCACTAAGAATTTTCTTTGGATATTCAAAACCTAAAGAGGTAAAATAGGAGACGGAAGTTTCAATATCCACGCGGGCGAAGCCGCGGGCGTAGGCTAGTCATAAAATATTTTTTTTTTTTTTTTGTTACAATGGGCTTGCTCTTGGTCCCAGACTAGCCCGAGGGCATAGACGGAGCCTACGATGGAGCGAGCTTACCCAGTAGATGCCTATGCACTCTATTCTTAAATACTTCCGGGTTATATGAATTTGGAAACACAGACGTCGGCAGGGAATTCCATTCCTTTGCGGTGCGCATTATGAACGATTTTGAGAAGCGCTGCGTGCGGATGTGAGGAATATAAATGATTATCCCTTTTAAAATCAGATAGAGTGCCTGTTTCACATTCTTATAAGTTCTGACAAAAATCTGGCAGATAAATTCATACAAAATCTGTTCCATTTTTGTAATCATCTTGTAAATAAGGACTATTTCGAGGTTATGAAACGGGCTCTAAACGCTTAATAAGGAAAAGTGAGTGAAATAAGACAGAATGACGTTCAGCCAACGAATGTCAACTTCAAACTGACTTTTTTTTAAATTGCCCAGCATCACATAATACTGATAGGAATCTAGAGGAACTCATAGATTATTAAGACTACAGACTCCATACAGAAAAACCTTTATTATTACTGTCATATTTTGTAGAAGTTTGAATACTATTTTGAATAGAACCTCATTGGGTCTTCATTGATTTATTATTATTTAATAAGTGTTACTGGCCTTCATTCTTCGAAAAAAATCGAAACGCCATTTGTGTTGCTTTTTTTATGTTTTTAACAAATAATGGCCGCCACCTGTTTTTTGAGTATGTATGACAGCCAGTTTTCAACATAAATTTTAAGATGAGAAAACTCTTTCGTGAGTGTTATTAAATTGGTAAAACCTTTTTGATTATTATCCTACTTCACTACGTAGTATAAAACAAAGTCGCTACCGTCTGTCTGTCTGTCCCTATGTATGCTTAGATCTTTAAAACTCCGCAACGGATTTTGATGCGGTTTTTTTTAATAGATAGAGTGATTCTTAAGGAAGGTTTACATGTATAATACATGCCTATTATAGTAGAGAAAAGCCGGGATTTTTAAAGATTTGTAACACCCGTGAGAAGCTGGGGCGGGTCGCTAGTAATATTATAATGTCACAGCTTTTGAAAATCTTTGTTATAGTGTTTTGTTGAAACTTTAAGCTATAGCTTATTCACTAGAATAACGAATAGACTACATGACATTACGCTATGACCTGTAATGGAAGCGATGCATAAACCAAAAATCTAATAGAACGCGGGTGGAACCGCGGGAGATAGCTACCTATGTAATAAAAGTAAACTGACGTTTGAGGTAAATCTTTTAGCTTAATTTTAAATCGTAAAAACCTGGTGAATTCAGACAGAACTGTTCCACCCGTGATAAAAGTGAGTTTGATGTGTACTTGTGTGGTGTCTTAAATGAGAAGATGGCTTGCAATCACGAATGCCTATCGTGAAGGTAAGAAAGCTACTTAAGAACAAGGTTTTATGGAATTGAGGTAGATACTTTAGCAAGTGAAAATATTGTAAAACGATCAGTGAGTGGTCTACATCTACTTACTGTTAAATAACATATGTTTTATTTAGTGTACATGTATACATAGACCTGCTTTTTAAATCTTGTTGTCGCAAGAATGCCTGCTAAACGTGTTGTTCTGTGTTTGATTACCAGAACCAGCAAATGTTGTTGAGATTTTCCATTAGGGATTACACGGTTTTCACGATCGGTAAGGTCGTTGGTGTCACCGAGACATACCAAGGGATAACGTGTTACCCTGTTGGTGCCACCGAAACATACCAAGGGATAACGTGATATCTGAAATACGAGGGTCGGATAAGCATACGCTAAAAGTAAAATACACACTGGTATCCTAAATGGACAAGGCTAGTCAGATCAATATTATTAATGAACCTATCAGCTAATTTGTAACAACGTTAGTTGATTAGGAAATAAGTGTAGCTCTTATTACATGTACTTGGGAAAATGCTTAAACTTATTTTATCGATTTATGTGATTGCTCCCTGTGGTACTCAAACAAAGACATTATGGGAATACATATAATATGTAATAGTTCAGTTTTGAAATAATATTCCGCATTAATTTATATCTACTGTTACGGTTACGCTATAATATAATACCTTTCATAATGGATTTTATGCGTATCAGCTTATAGTACTTACGTACTGAAAATATGCTGAGTTTGGAACGAAAGTTTTTAGTAGGTACCTAGGTAAGTACAAAGATGTAATACATTTTGTAACATTTTAACATAGGTATATAGCTTATAGCTTACAAACAAATTAGAAATACTTAGTTTGAGACATTTTTATTGTAAGGGGTCGAGGGGATTTTGGGACCGGGACCGCGGTCCCGGATTCCCCTTTTCAATTAAATATTTTTTTTTAGTGGTATTTTGGGACCACGTAAAAAAAAGAAGTTAAAGTACAGTTCACAAAACAAATTCTTTAATAATAAACAAAATAAGTATGTAGTTTCATAATTATTTAATAGGACAGAAAAAGACAAGTGTGCATACCTAGTAATATTTGCAGGCAGCTTAGAGTATACATACAATAAATACTCTAAGGCAGGCAGGTAGTGCTATCTCTCTCCCACACATCTATACTATCTCGCTTCACAGTAGAGCGTCACGGGTTGCTATTTGACCAATCACACCCCTTTGTCAGGGTTAACTAACTCGAATGCTTATCTAAATGAGCAGTCTTCGCGATGCATCTTTAAGTGTGAAGTGTGAGGTGACAAACATTTGTTGTGTGTTTTCATAAAAAAAGGTAAGTGTATGTCATTTCTTTTTAATTTAGAATTAAATTATTGTCTGTGGGTGTGCATTAAGTGACGTCTAAATATAAATACATAAATATATACTTATTTGTCAATTTGTAAAAGTCAGGTATATTTATTTATTACTAGAGCTCACTCAGTGCACAGTATCTGATGAAAATGTATTGAATTCGTAACGTAAACATATTGAGATATTACCACTGTAACAGTGTTTAATATATATATTAATTACCTTTTGAATTACTATAAATGCGAACCTTTAATACATCTTGTGATATTTAACTGTTATTTAAAGATAATAATAATATAATCTGTTTTGGTTCCTATAAAATAGTACCTAAAAAATAGCCAAAACTATTCATGGCCTTCGGCAACTATTTTGGCCAATCTGAGACATTATACGTCAAAAATAATGTATTTTAAGGTTGATTTTACTTTTACATGACGATACGTTTGCCATACGAAAGTAGGTACTCGCTCTACCAAAATTAGTTTCATTTTACGTTCGATAGAAGCGCCATCACGAATCTCATGCTAATTGTTATCGAATCGTCGATGACGATGTTTATTGCAAGCACAGAACAAAAAAAAGTGTAGTAGTGGTATATGACAAAATTTGTAAGGAAAAAGTGGTCGCCGAACTCCAAACTCACACAAATAAGTTAATAGTCTTACATTACACTACAAATAGACACTGCGCATTATTGATCATTTTTATTTTATCAAAATTATTTAAGTCATTACACCTAAATCAGACAAATAAATACCTTAAGTCATTTACGCACGATTCAATTTACACTGCAGCAGAACGTACTTATGACGTTTAACAATAAGAAAAATACTAGCTAATTCAAGCTACTCGCCCATAAAGGCGCTGTGTACGCTCGCTACTCTTTTTATTAAATTACTTAATGTTAAATTGCTAATTAAAAAATATTTTATAAGAATATTATCAACTGTATACGATATATTTATTTATTGAGATAAAAAGCCAGACACTTTAGTAAAAAAGATTATTATACGGTAGGTTTTGAATAAACAGATTTAACAAATTACTTTTACTTGATTTATTTGACATAATTGAAACAACTATTTCATTTAATTTGCAAGACAAAAAAAAACGTTAATAGAACGTTTTTGTTTAACACTTCTTCTGTTCTGTGATTGCAAGTTATGATACGTTTTCCCGAGCCAATAAAAAACGGGTCTTAATTTCATATATATTAAATAAGTAAATAAACAAAATAATTTAAAAACAAACAGTATATTATGATTAATATTTTGATTTTGGTTAATTGACATGTCAAAGTAATAACTATACTATATATATAATATATATAAATATATATTAATATAATTTATAATAATAAATTTTTGTTTATTTTAGTTATCCACTCATTCAATATGGATGAAAATCAGCCATCGACATCGAAAGATTATCACAGAAACATCTCATACGAAATCAAAGATCAAATTTTGCTTAGAAATGATTATGAATATTTACATAAGAGAACTAACAAAGATGGATCAGACTTATGGAGGTGTCGAAAAAAGAATATGTGCAACGCCACTGTAAAAATATTAAACCAATCAATTGTCCACGAAAGTAACAACCACACTCACCCTCCAAAAAATATATCAGAACTCACAATAGAATCTGAGATGAAACTATGTTTAAAAAATATACAGCAGAATGTTACAGCACCAGTGTCAACTATTTTTGAAGAAAGCATCGACAGAATAAAAGATAAAGGATTGGATCTCGTCACAACAATTCCATTATTTGAAAATCGCAAGAAAACATTATATAAGAAAAGAAACTTGGCATTGGGAGCCAAAAAGATAGAGTTTCAAAAGGCAGTGGATATCGATATTCCTAAAAAATATGAAAATTTATTATTCGCGGATTATAAACACAAAAATAAAAGAATTTTGATTTTATGCAATGAAGAAATGTTAAAGTACCTATCCGAATCTAGGCACTTTTTATTGATGGCACTTTTAAGCTGTGTCAGAAAAATTTTTATCAGCTGTACACAATGCATGCAGATATAGGAAGTAACGATTCTTTTGTCAATGTAGTTCCAATACTATACATACTTTTACCGGACAAAACCCGTGCAACTTACGAGATTCTTTTTTCATTGATCAAGGCTCGTGTACCTCAGTGGAACCCATCGAAAATTAGTATGGATTTTGAAGTATCCGCTATATTAGCACTGCAAAGCATTATCCCAGGTGTGAAGATACTAGGTTGTTTTTTCCATTTCACACGATGTTTATGGCGAAAAGCGAAAGAGTTGGGTGTAACCAAATCTAAACTTGGAAAAGTACATGTAAAGCTGTGCTCAGCACTTTCACATCTCCCGCAACATTTAACCGCTGAAGGATGGCTTTACATCATGGAAGATTGTCCGAGAACGAAAGAACTAACAGCATTTAATGACTATTTCGTCAACACGTGGTTAGAAAATAATATTTTTTCAACATTATGGTGTAGTTATGGCGAAGAACACACAACTAATAATATTGTTGAAGCATGGAACAACCACGTAAAAAAAATTTTAAAACCAAAACCAAATATAGTGCAATTTTTGGAGGGTATTAGAAAAGACAGTATATTTTACTGGAAAAAGCTTCAAACATCAACAAATATTTCCAAAAGATCTCCGGAAAGTAGAATGATTAAAGAAAAGATCACACTGACAGTACAGGAATTGTTAAATGACAAGATAAGTGTTGGTCATTGTCTTGAAAAATTAAGATTTTAGAGCTAATAAGTAACACAATTGTCAATACTTATGAGACTGATGCGAAATTATTTTATAAGAGGCTGTTGATTATATTTAAGTAATTATTAGCATGTATGCAAGACTGATTTTATATACATATTAATAGGTATAGCGGTTTTTGTTGTTTATTATGCTGTTGATTATTTTTAAGTTAAGACTATTGTCATTATTTTATTAGAGTAAAAATTTAAAACACTGCTTCCGAGTGCTAACCAAGGCTGTGAGTTGATTATTTTTGATATTTTATTTAGAGAGACTTTTCTAATAAGAAGGCTGTGATTTTAAAAATAGAAGACATATTTTATAATTTTATAAAAATTGTTGTGAGACTGATTTTACTTATTACTAGCTGTCGCCCGCGGCTCTGCTCGTGTGGAAATCATTTCACTTAGGAGTGTGAAAAATAGATAGTAGCCGATTCTCAGAATATGCATACAAAATTTCACAAGAATCGGTCTAGCCGTTTCGGAGGAGTATGGGAACGAATATTGTGATACGAGAATTTTATAGATTAGGTGTATAAGAACTTTCATATTTTTGTCAGTCTTTTGGCTTTTAATAGTAGGTACTTAATTGTTTTTAATATGTAAGTGTAGAGATTTTTATTACTGCTGCCATGTGCTTACTAAGATACTGTTTATTTTGAACGTTAAATTTAGGTAAGAGGTTGTTACGTGCAATTGCGTAGATGTAACAATAAAAACATAAATGTTTTTAAATTAAACTGTTGTACTTATTTAATTTTAAAACATATTATATTTCTTAAGTTTTATAATTATATTTCTTTATGAGTACCTAACTACATATTTTTTTATTCGAATAGAAAGCTGTGATTTAGAAATAAACGACAATTTATCATTGAATAAAAATAGTTTTATTTATACTAATTCAAATTATTTGGTTGACCGTACTTTCGTCGTAAGACTTACTTAACTTTTTTATTTGTGGTCCCAAAATACCACTAAAAAAAAATATTTAATTGAAAAGGGGAATCCGGGACCGCGGTCCCGGTCCCAAAATCCCCTCGACCCAAGCACCTATCTAAAATGTTTTAAAAACATGGTTGTAAAAGGTTTCTTTTTTCATTTAGGAAAGAGTTCGTGATGAATAGAGCAACGATTTCCTTGCAACACCTTATAGTTCTCTTACAGGTAATCAGAATATTCTTCAGAGAACTATAATTAGCATATTAGTGATTCCTCTTTCAAATATCGCCAAGAAAACGTTTGAGTCGTAGAGTGTTCCGTTGGCTTGCAATGTAGCAGACTGTATTGTAGCCGCGATTACCCTCAGTAAGTCGGTACATGCAGGCGTATATTTGTGTATGTTCGGTTACACTACACTTTGGTGCGGAAACGAGGTGCGTCGGGCTTCTCCCGTCTGGCCCCACACTACGGAGCCACCCTGTCTGCAAGCACACCCCCCCCAACCTGACCCCCCCCTCCACCCGTTGTGCACCGGCCCCGACCCCCCCCCTCTCGGATGTAATTCACTCTCACTAACCCACTGCAGGCACAGTCAATCATGCATATATTGTACTGTCTGCCTAATTCAAGGTGATAGCTATGGTGTATGCAAATAATAATTCGGCTCTCTTTGTCTATCTTTCATGTTCACGTATCTGATGGTGTCCATTTGTGTTTAGACTATCGATTCTATGTAAATATTTGTAAGTAAATCACGTTTCAGAATATTAAAAAAAAAACGATTATATTTATTAGCAGATTATTTTATCAATAAACCTTCGATAATCCCTCTTAAGTTTCCTCTCTTTGTTGTGTGCAAAAAAACTCACTTATGTAACTCAAAACAATTTGAGAAAAAGTTAACTTTCTTAGTAAGATTTACGATTATTTTCAAGGCAAAAAAGAACATAAAGTAGCCAATTAATTACAATAGTAATTATCGTAGTGAGTAGAAACCAGTTTACAATGTAACGGATTAATTCGATAAGTGCATAATGAATGAACACGTAAAGTAATAGTAACTCTACGCAGATATAACAAAGTTTGTTGTTCAGCACGCGACAGTAGAGCACATTATACCGCCGTATAAAACGCTCATTTCAAATGCTCCGTGAAAACACCTTTCATAATTTTTCATCTCCATTTCCCCATGTCTTTTGTTCGCATGTCACACACCACGTCACTCAAAAGCTTCAGTGTGTTCTCTTTTTATAATGTCTGCAAGTCGGTGGTGAAAGCACCAGGGTAACGGGGCGGGGTGGCGGGGCGCGGGAGGGGCGCGATGTCGAGGGGAAGTGCCCCCATGTCTAGACTGGGTCGGTAGTTTTCCGGGATTCAGTCGGCTTTGCCTGCAGTCTGCTCACCCACTCACTGCAATGTACCTATATCCATAGATACGTATAGACAGAGCATGTCTGAGGACCCTCGTCGCGTCAGACGCAGTTTTTGTATTATTTGTGTATAACGTAGTTATACAGTGTCGCGCGGGGTGGCGGAATGTAGAGCTAGTCTGCAGGGGATGCTTGCCATACAACAATCGATATTCTTTCATTTTGAACAATTATAATGTGTGACTGGATAAGGTGTCTCTAATATTCATCACCTCAATTTCTATTTTGATTTAATTATTTACAAATAAAGTTTTATACGCAAAGCCTCATTAAAATAGTCTAAAATATATTTGCCTTTTTTTACAGTAATTCTGAATGCTACCGACCCGCTTTGCAATTTAATTGGCCGATCTGCTTGACTTATTATTATCAGGTTTGAATTTCGTTGTTTTACTGAGCTATCGTAATATTTGAAGACGAAAATTAAATAACATGCTAATTTGGCAGTTTGCATTCCATGTTTAACAGGAATATGACATAAGTACTAAGCTGTTTAAAATTCACCGACCCACAATTTTCTAACTCAAGTAAAACTGCAACCTCACTGACTTACTATAATTATTGCCAGAAATAAACACATGCTATTGAATTTCGTTTACCAAAAATGATGTTTAAAGAACTTTGAATTTCATTCATTCGTTTGACAGAGATTCGAAATGCATTTAAAGTATCTTTAATTCAAACTATGCTGACTTTTCGGATCAGTTTTTACACATATCTATTTAACTAATATTATCATTCAATCAATCAATCAGTTTATTTGTGAAACACAGGTACATAAATAGGCAGTGCGTTATGTGTTATAAAAAAATAATAATAATTAATTAATTATATACATGAACAGAGAATATAAGAGAAAAAAAAACATTAGATAAAACAAAACTAATAAATAGGTAGTCATTAATAAAATTAAAAAAAAATGCTGTAAAGCTTTCTAATAATAGTTAAACAAGAGCGCAATTGGCATTTTTGATTTCAATGCTTAAGCTTCAATAGTCCAAGACATTACACACACAAAACTAAAGTACAAAAAAACAGACTGTAATACCGTAATGTTTTTTACAAACTTAGTCAGGACTTAAGCTATAACAAAACATAGAACCTTACCGCACGTCCACCCACGGTGTTTGATATTGACAGCAACAGCCCGCTTACGTTAGCACTTACCCTTATCTATGCGCCCGCTTCTATTCCTTTCAGAAAGGACGGTTCCTAGTTCAATTTTTATTATAGATTAACTATCCCCCGCGGATTCACCCACGTTTTGTTAAATTTTTGGTTACTGCTCTGCTCCAGTGGGTCATAGCGTGAGTTATGTAACCTATGTCTTCTGATGTTTAAGCTATATTACTGCAAAGTTTCATAAAATCCGTTCAGTAGTTTTTGCATGAAAGAGTATGCATCCATACACACATACAAACTTTCACATTTATAATATTAGTAAGATATGACAGTACTATGTAGAATGAATGTATAGATCTTTTACTTACCTAATAGTGTATACAAAGCAAGTTCTATGAAAGTGTCGTCGATGGTCGAGTGACATGGCGTCCGCTCCGGTTCTCGGGAGGCGCAGACGTAGCTCCTATTCCAACCTAAACAAGTTATTGAAGGTTCGTCTATGAATTAACAAC